>JACEII010000051.1:957572-995324 GCA_014332785.1 Antheraea mylitta | reverse complement strand
AAACAAGAAAGTTTGTGAGCTGTGAGAGTTTTTTCACATAAAAACTACTTATGGGATTTTGATAACATTTTATAATAATATAGTTTATACTATAAAACAACACATTTCTAAAAATATGTGTATATATATGTGTGTGTATTTTTAATATTTCGTAGATTTTAACGTTTGACCATAATCTCATGTGACGACGTGGTTTAAAATGGTAAACACTCAAAACCTAAAGGCGACTGGCTCTGAAGTGTAGTTGTCGGAACACACCGAAGTATTAGGCGTTAGTTTTTCAACTTGATGGTGGAAGCTAGCTAGCGGCGGACTTAGAGAAAGCCCTACAACCATGCTACGTTTTCATTACGAGGTTTTCCTTCAACGAAAGCCACGACTCAGTTGCAAGGATTCCCAACGTTCATTGATGCGGTGTCTGAACACGCTATCAACTAAGCCGTCGTCGTTTTTAAAATATTGGTTATAATATAACAATAAGTATCAAGAAAGTTGCAAAAAATACTACCCTCTGAAAGTTATATCGGTGTACTGTTAGTAATACGAAGGTAATGTATGACGTCATCATTTGTAGGTATAAATACAGACTAAGTCGCAGGCGTTTGCTAGTATATTAAAAGTTAACTGTCTACTTTTATTTTCCAAACGGCCAAACAAACAGATTCACAGAAATTAATTAACCATATATCTGTTTGTTACTTTGCCAAGACCAAAGCTTTGAGCAGATAGCAATTATGTTTTGCATAAAAGTATCCTAAGATCTGGAGGAAAACATAAGATTACATTTAGTCGTGAATATATGGAAATAAGCTTAGACGGGATTGTTGGTAGGTAGTATTTTAGTAAAGAATAATTGATCAAGGTCGAAGTATTGATTATTCATTATGCGTAATTGGATTTAACCTTGACCCCAAAACAATAAAAGAATATATGTTTATTCAGAATTCAATGACAAACTAACATACAAAATATATACATACGACATTACATTAAATTACAGTTTGATCCAATGATATCGTTACTAATAAAGGATCGTCTATTAATTACGTAACGCGGTTTGAGAATGTTGTGACTTCCCACGTCACCCCTTCCTGGAGATATCGTGAAATTTGTATCCACGTCTCTGTCCTTGACCTTAATCTCAGGCAAGATCTTTCAGATTTTTTATTTTAAGTATATATACGTTGGATTTATTAAAAAAAACTCTATTGTTGTTGTTGTAAAAAAAACAGTGACTAATAAAATCATCTGAATGTATTAAGTTTATTAACTTATCTATTTTTCTCTCATACCTAATTCGCGTTGTCATTAAAATTATAGTAACTTTTCATAGAGTGAACCGATTTTAATGAAACCAAGACTAAATGTTACTCGAGGATATGCTTTTTGATTTTCTTGGTGAGGTTTTCTCGTGAACGCAATACTTTAGCAGTGATGCGTGTTCATACAACAGACAGAGGGGCATTTCTAAAAATGATTGAAATGTATTTTACTACTTATTCCGAGACACCTACAACAATTTTAATAATAAAATTGTAAAAAGTTCTATAACGTTAGATTTTTATATTTATTATATGTATAGATTATTATTACATTACAATTCGAGATATCAGTACTAAATAAATGTACATCTATTCATGGACTTTAATAAATATAAGAATGGTGTCAGATTTCGGTATACTTTGGTCTAAAAACATGTTTTACTTTAAATTAATCTGATTTCGCAAACTTTGTATACCATTTATTTATACGAAAGAAAAGAAACTTGATATTTGCCAAGACCTCTCTCACGTGACATTTAGTGAGATTCAGCTTGACCCGCTCCCCTCCCTAAACACTTCACTTAATTAATTGACTCTCTCTTAGGGCCAACAACCATTAAAAATCTAACTCCGAAAAAAAGCACTATTCTAAATTGGACGTTTTCATTTTCAAAAACCCTTCTTTTTCCTATTTTTATCATCGTAAATACATTTGCCAGTGTCAAAGTTTAAGGATTTCCCGTTCGTCCGTTAAAATAAGCGGTGCGTTTAAAAAGTCTAAATAATTCAAAAAATATCATAAGAAAGTTCAGTTCAATGAGTAGCAGTGAATGTAAATGCTATGAAAGTCAATAAACGTTAATGTAGCGGTTAAATGAGAGAATATGAAAGCACCGGCCAGTGTATAGAAAGTATGGGTAGTCGATTCAAAGCCTTACACATTTGAAAAGTAGATGTTTAGTGAAATTTTAAAATTTCATTTCACATGTACATTGGACATTTCCTAGGATGGACCAAATAAAAAAAGTCACGACAGTCATAAGGACTGCCGACTGAAGTGAAAACTCAAATCAGTGGAATAACTATGATTTTTCTTAATAAGAATAACAAAAAAAGAGCGCGAGTTCAAACGCGATGGAAGTGAAACTTAATATTCTAATTAATTTTTAAGGGAATAAAATAAATACACTATGAAATTGGGAATATAATATTTTAAAATATATTATCAACGTTAATAATACACAACACAATATTTTTTTAAAGTGCGCGATAGTCATTACGATCCAATCTCTCCCTCTCTCCTTTTTTTTATATCACAGGAGGCAAACGAACAGGTAGGTCACCTGATGTTAAGTGATCACCACCATCCATAGATACTTGCAACACCAGGGGAGTCGCAAGTGCGCTGCCAGCCTACGTTGGAGTATGGGGGGAGGAAGGGAAGAGGAGAAGGGGAAGGCAAGGAGAGGTGGGCCTCCGGCGTACTCACTGACCGAAAGAAACGCAACAATACAAGTACTGTTACTTCACGTCGAGTTTCTGTGGATCGGGTGGTACTACCCCGGATGAGCCGACCCATTCATGCTGATGCCAGTAATAGCCTCAGTGTGGTTCTACCACCTACTACTCGAAAAGAGAGACAAGAACTATGGACAGAAAATTTTAAAACTCCATTGACTCTTACCTACTTGACTACGAATACAAATGTATGCTAATATATAAAGCTGAAGAGGTTATTCGTTTAGTTGAACGCGGAATTTTCTGATAATAAATATATGGAGGAGTTGATGAGGCGTGTATACTTGGTACACATATACGTTTCAACAACTCATACATATATGAATAGTTAGCTAGGTTAGCTAAGATAGGTCGCGATTTTGCATGCAACAGGTAACAGCCAAGCCGAGGTGTGCCGTGCACCCTTGAGCTGGTTGCCAAAATAAAATCGGCTGAGTGCCTTAAGCGCTCGCCTTAGTAGTCCGGTGAAGCTGTTAAGACCTTGCTAGGTCGATAGCGTAGTCATTTCGAAAAAAAAAAAAGTTGAACGCGCTAATCTCAGGAACTACTAGTCCGATATGAAAAATACTTTCTGTGTTAGATAGCTCATTTATCGAGTTAGGCTATAGGTTTTATATCATTACTCTAAGACCTATAGGAGCGAAAAATGTTTCAAAATCAGGAATTTTCCTTTTCAGAGCTTCTATTGCGTGTTAGCGTTAGCTCAAGGTAACTATTTCACAGGGATGAATTCGCGGGCAGAAGCTAATCTTAATATTCTTAATCTTTAATTCTTTTCTCATCTCATCCGGCAAACTGAAAGTAACCATCGAGAACCACGTCCAGTGCGGAACCCTATTTATTTCGTAGTCCGGTGAAGCTGTTCAGGCCTTGATAGGGCAATAGCGTAGACAGTTCGAAAAACAACCATTTTTTTAATTAGTATAATGCGGATTTTGACCATCCGTGGGCTGTTAAAATATAACGATTAAGTCCGTCCTTTTGTTTAAGGTCCCCAGTAATGTTAGGTTGGTATTAAAATAAAAACAATTCTATGTAAGCAACGTTTTCGTTGAAGGTAAAAGTACATATCGCCCGTCAGTACACATGTGTGGTTATTTTCTCCACGGGGGAAACGTTGATCGTTCCGTACCCACTTTCTTTATGGTAATCGCTGCATACGAGTTAGTGCATGTCGATGCATTGACAAACTAGAATAACACTGCATTCTAATTGCCTTTTGTTCCGGTAAAATTGTAGGCCTTTGTAAATACGACATATCGATGATTCGAGTTCCGTTTAGCTTCACCATAAAATAGCCAATAATATTGTTTCGATATACTTGGCTAATTACAAAACTGCTATCAAAAACATGAAAAGAAACTTTATTTATTAGAAGAGTATTTGTTAACTATAAATGCATCTCTTTTCTTCTCGTGATTTAAGTCATTATTTAATAATTTTCCATACCGCTTCTTTATATACCGAAACATAGTGAACAGATACGGATACATATAATACGGATTTAATATAAGTAGTAAATTACAAGCTATGTAGAGTTTAAATTGTTATTGTATGAAATAATAGTAATTTAAACATAATATATGTCAATTATTAAGTTTAGACTAGTTATAATGCAAATAATACCTTTTAAAGCTGTTGATATTTTATAGGTTCATAATTTATTTCAAAATATTTTATAAAATAAATATATATTTTAATATGGCCATATCAAATTAGCTGATGCTTGCGACTTTGTCTGGGTTGTTTATCATCGTGACATTACATTTTATCCACAGAAGTAAAAATATAATTAGCTTACAAAATTTATTTAATAAGCTAAAATTGTAATAAATTTATATTAAATTGAGTTATCGAGTATTTTTTCTGACAAAGACGAAATGTGTAAAAGATAAAAGTATATACTTATTTAGTCGTTTTGCGTGATGCCCGCATAACGGCAGACGTCTAAAATTTGATTTATATAGATTTTTGTTAGACGTCTATTAAATATTTAGCCGATTATACGACTTACCAAAACCTACATGATATTACAGAAATTATGAATGTACAATATGGACAGTTGGTGCCTTTTATGACATGATTGTGATAATATCGAGAAAGGATTTCTTTTTAAAGGTCGCAAAGAAAAACTTATGCATTTGCAAATTGTTTTATAATTTGTCAACCAATAATAATACTTATATCCTTTTCTTGGGAAATTTACTTTTTGACAAGCAGAATAAAAAGATAGTTAGTTAATACTTTCACGAGAAAAAAAGACTCTCAATAATTATTTAAATACAGGGAAATACTGGCGCATTACAATAACCATAGCTGTTCACTATTGGAGCGTGTTCCGTTTTACGCTTTGCAAACTTGATAATTGACAGCATTGA
Source organism: Antheraea mylitta (assembly GCA_014332785.1). Lineage (NCBI taxonomy): Eukaryota > Metazoa > Arthropoda > Insecta > Lepidoptera > Saturniidae > Antheraea > Antheraea mylitta. The sequence goes on along the minus strand of JACEII010000051.1, from coordinate 990,166 downwards.
CGGTTAATGTTGATTCACTATGAATCTAAGGAGTATTTAATTAATGTAGTGGTCTAACTGCAGCCAGCGTGTTAACTCACTTTTAACCTTAACTATTTTAGACAAATGGTAATGACAATGGCAAATGCTTTCGTGACGCGATTTGAAAAAATAAATAAACGTCAATAAGTAAATAAATTTTACTGGGAGTTTTTGGCGGGCTTTTAGTCTGTCATGTAGTGGATTTTATATTTTATCCATAACCTTGTGTTATTTGACTCTATATTGTGTAAATTTAGTGGTGTTTTACGTTATTACGTAGTTAGTTAGTTTATTGTGCATAAGTGAAGTGAATGGAAAATAATACCACGGAGCATAAAATTCTGAGATGCCAAAAAACTCCCAGGAAGATTATAACAAGGGATCCACCATCTTATTAGAATATTGACTCACAAGACGCTTGATATTGAAGGGATCGCACGACGCTTGTAATATTATTGACTAGGAAAGGTTGATAACCAAAAATAAAGTAAAAAAAATTACTGTTATACAACAACTCGCAAAGGGATTGCAATATTGTCTTGCGTTACACTTTATAGTTGTGTAGTAATTTAATGTCTTTGTGTAAAAAATAGTGCGCGGGCACATCTGCCCGGAGTCTCGGTTGCAATCATTAAAACTTAAACAGTTATGCGCCGGCGCACGGACGCGGAAAATTATTCGCTACGAGAGATGCGCGCTTCCGCACTCCACCAGTACCTGCGCGACACCTGGGAACGTTGATCTAGTGATTAATGTACATCTAGATCTTTACCATGTTGGGATAAATTCACTCCTGTTTCGTTACATTAATGTATACAGTTATTCTATTCTTTTATTATTATTATACAATACTAGCTGACTCCACCACGTATTTCTGTGACCCATTAGATACATGTTTAAATAATTTAATTAAAATTTAAAAAAAAATCAAAGTTGAAACATGACATTATCTATGAGATATGTATAACAGTCAGTTCTACAGTTTTCTGTCGACAAACAAATTTGAAGCGCCATCTGTTCGAAACTGATGAAAATTACAATTAATAACAGTAATCAACATTGACAATCCTTTAATTTGTAATTAAAAAATATTGAGGCTATTAACCGAGGTATAAATTATCCTATCTCTCAAGTTGCACCAAATTATACATAAATGCCAACTTTCATGGAGATCGGTTGAGTAGTTTCGGAGTTCATCACGGACAAACATCATGGCATTGGATTTTTATATATAAAAAATACACGTTTCTATCTTTGAATTATAGCCACACTAGATGACGATGTCGATCAATACTAATATTATAAAGAGGTAAAGTTTGTGATGTTGTAGGGGGTAAACTCAAGAACTACTGGTCCGATTTGAAAAATTCTTTCAGTATTATATAGCTCATTTATCGAGGATGGTTATATGCTATATATCATCACGCTAAAACCAATAGGAGCGGAGCACCAGTGAAGAATGTTTAAAAATCGAGGTTTTTTCTTCTTGACAGCTTCCAATCCGTGTAAGCGTTAGCCCAAAGTACTTATTCCACGCAAACGAAGTCGTGGGCAGAGGCTGGTTTGGTATAAGATTATAAGCAGCATAGACAGAAATTAATGTAATTTTGTTTTAGTTCTTTTATCTGTATTCTGATTTTATACGCAATATAAATGCCATCGATACTTTTAAGCACCAGTTGACTGGAAAGTGAATTTTCCACTATAAATATATTTGGGTAGACATTCGAGAACATTCTGCCAACCCTATATACGTGTATAGGAGAATCGATGGTCGTGATGTTTACGAGGGCCCTATGTGACCTTCTGACACACTTCTATCGAACAACTTATCCACTGTTTATTCAGATAATACCATATGTCTGTACTTAAATTGAAAGTTCAAATATGCACAGCTAATTTACATTGTAGTGAGTTTCTCTAAAGTACTTAAATCTCTTTGTCGGATACATTTATATGTTTATGAATATGCGATATATACCGTTATTACGTAAAATTACAAAAAATATTATATAAATAAAAACAATGAGTGATCCAATTACGTCGCTTTCAATCTATACATTGAAACATATTAGCGGGCCCGGTGAACCTAGAACGCAGGCGGAAGCCTTTATAATAAAAAAAACCTTGACAAATTATATACAAACCCTTTCTCATCAATCACTGTATCTACTGTGAAAAATCGCATGAAAATCCGTTCAGTAGTTTTTGAGTTTATCGCGAATACAGAGACAGACGGTGCAGAGAACTTTGTTTCGTTCGCGTGGAATAAAGAAAGGAATTCTTTCTTTTGTAAGACGCAGCCGAAGCTCCTAAGAGAAAAAAAATCCCGATTTTTAAACATTCTTCATTAGTGTTCCGCTCCTATTGAGCTTAGCGTGATGATATATAGCCTATAACCATTCTCGATAAACGAGCTATATAATATTGCAAGAATTTTTCGAATCGGACCAGTAGTTCCTGAGATTATCCCCTACAACGTCACAACTTCACAAACTTTACCTCTTTATAAGTATAGATAGTTATAAATAAAACTGATATGTCTGATGTTTACCCAGTGTAGTGTCTGAAAACACAGAATCGATTTAGAAGACAGTGTTATCTTAGCTACATATCATTACACTTCTCCGTGAGTACTAGGTTATAAGGGTAAAATGCACCAGAGTAATTTGAAAACAATAAAAGCGTTGTAGCGATTTATAACCAGAGATGTGGAATTCTAGCGTCATTTTGAAAGCAAGACCACAGTAGCAAAGTTAGGTATTGTTAACCGGGTCACCGTACTTCACGCAAAGGCAAGTGTTCATGCTCTGTAAAGCGCAAGTACGTCCTCACATCCGAGCGAAGACAAACTATTTGCATTGTCCAAATTAATATCCGGTCTAGTCTTTAGAACTTCGCAAAAACATCGAGACTTTATGTATTTTTTTATGCAAGTACACTGAAGAGTGGTATTGAGGAATTTTTAGCGACGACGAATTATCCGTAGGTTTTCTTATATCATAGGAGCCAAACGAACAGATGGGTCACCTGATGTTAGGTGATCACCACCGTCCATAGACACTTGCAACACCAGGGGAGTCACAAGTGCGTTGCCAGCCTGTGTTTGTGAGGAGGGCGGAGGATACTGGAAAGGAAGGAGGAAGGGGAAGGGGAAGGTAGGTGGGTCTCCGGCTCTCTCACTGACCGAACGAAACGCAACAATGCAAGCACTGTTACTTCACGTCGGTTTTCTGTGAGAGGGTTGTGCTTCCCCGGACGAGCCGACCCATTCGTGCCGTAAACAATAATAGCTTCAGCTTGGCTCTACCACTACCAAAAAGGTGTGACTAGCCCAACTGTCTGAGCGAGGATACGTAGTAATCCAAGTCTCGGTCGCCTTTTAAGGCATTCAGCCAAAGCTGACAGCCATTAATGAAGATACAGGAACAGCCGATACCTCCTATGGTGTCAGAAGGGGCTAAATAGTAGCCAGGTTAGGTTAGGTCAAACTAGAACGAAGTTGCAAGGTCCTGATGTAGTATATAGTATAGATATAGTAGAAAGTCAGTAAGTGGTAAAGCCACACTGAAAGTAGGTGGTAGAACCACACTGAAGCTATTACTGGCTTCAGTATGAATGGGTCGGCTCGCCCGGGGTAGAAGCACCCTCTCACAGAAAACCGGCGTGAAGTAACAGTGCTTGCATTGTTGCGTTTCGTTCGGTCAGTGAGTACGCTGGAGGCCCACGTCTCTTCACCTTCCCCCTCTTCTCTTCCCTTCCTCCCACCATCCCCCAACACAGGCTGGCAACGCAGTTGCGACTCCCTTGGTGTTATAAGTGTCTATGTACGGTGGTGATCACTTAACATCAGATGACCCACCTGTTTGTTTGCCTCCTATGATCTATAAAAAAGATAGTTTAAAAATTCATAATTAATTTAATTATAACTCTTAGTTTGAAAGAATCTATCGACATTTTTTAGTCTTGCGATATTATAAGCCTTACAACTGAGAAAGAAACTTCTTATAAGGTTCGGTCACTATCGTACATTACAACTAATTAACAACAAAGTATGTAATTAATACCATAAAATTATATGATCTAAAATGAGTTTTCAATCGCCCATTAAACGTCAGCGGATGCGAAAACAGACGTAACTCTCACATCCTCTAGTTTCATTCTCAGAAATGTACAATTGCGACACTAATTATGTCTACTAAACTTTTTCAGAACGCATTACGCTTGCGTAGTTTTTCTTTACATTAACGTTGCTTATTTATTTATTTATTTTAGGGTCGTCAACATGACAATACACTAGTAAATATATAAAAAGTAGGACTCTTATGATTCATTATAAATGTAGTTATTCATATTTATATACAACCAAGTCATGCTCCAATATACGATATATTTGAGTATTCATAGCTGACAATATTAGCGATTCTTATTATTATGAGTTTATTTATGCCAAAAATATCTCAGAATACCAACCAACGCTAAAGACGTCTTTACTTCAATAAAAGGTTTGCCATTTTCAAAGTATCATCGTAGCAAATTTTCAACTTAGTACCCGCTTTATCGATAAAAATGCCATTTCACAAAGCCATATTAGTATAACTTTTTTTTGTGACAAAAGATAAGAACATCCCTTTTTATGAAGTCACAACTAACAACTTCCAAACGTTATCGCTTAGTTATATTCGTATGGATGCGATACGAAGGTCTTCCAAATGTAACCTTAGTTGAAAGAGCTAACTTAATTACAATGTCATAAGTGTGTTACACAAGCCATGAAATATGATGTCAGTGATAATTGGTATGTAAAGTAATTCTTGTACAGTCGAGTCGAAAAATGTGTTTGTTGAAAGCTATTTCAAATTTAATTTAATTCAGAATCATTATTGCGATAAGTAGCTATCAAATATATGGATATAAATAAAACTGATTGGTAGATGACTTTATCCAGGCTATATGTCATTACACTTATCCATACAAATGAAGCAGTAATGATGCAATTTAACAAGTGTAACTCACAATCTGTGTAATAGTTATAGAGCTTAATTGTTGAGGACAAAGTTACAGTAACATAACAAGTAATCCAAATAAAACATATAATGCTCATGAAAGATAAAATCATTTTCGTGAGAACAAAGTCGCGCAAATTAGCTAGTTTAAAAATACGAGTAGTTTTTCAGTAACTCACCGAATATTTAATTCATATACTAATTGTTAGACGCTATAAATTGACTACCATTATCAATTGCACGATGGCTCTAAACTTATTTAAGCCGGAAAGATATTACAAAAAACGAGTTATTAATATAGGTTCTAAGGTATTAGTCATGGTAATAATTCAAAACAAATTTCCCTCAATTTAATAGTAATAGTATTCGAAAAGAGCAATATTCGGTTTCTTAGTTCTTGAAGAAACACATTTAAAAAAATGACAAAATTGAAATGATTTACTTTAAAATCAAACAAAACTAAAAATTATATGATTCATCTATGAACGATGTAACTTCGAACTGCTCCGTTCGCGTATATTAAATAATTTAATAGTAGAATATTTAAACATATTTTATCAGCGACTGTACAAGCGAGTTATGACGGGAGTAGTTTGATTGACGTAAGAGATAAGAATGCGTTCACACCGATCGTTTTGTTCGACAAAAACATTACATGAGATTTTTTTATAATAAATTACTATTTGCTACTACTACCTGGTTAAACGTGTATTATGCACCTGCTGCTTTTTTTGTTAAAATGAATTTATATGCGATATTGATAAACAGTTACATCGCCTGAAAGATTACCAAGGGTGTTAGCATACCGCATCATGGAAAAATTCATTGGCAAAAGCCGAATTTATATTTATACTATAAAGTCGGTGTGTCCTTACAACAATACAAAAAACATACCTTTGCATAATTGGTTAGAATTAGCATTTATTTTTTTAAATACTACAACTATCAGCCTAGTGTGTACGCGAACTTATGTGCTCTAATCAAACTATGGACAGATTGGTCATTAGTTCCAACACGTACACAATGGTATGCAAGAATTAAGCTACTTCTAACTTATTTAGAGTACTATTGTTTAATTAAGATATGTTATTTGCATTTCTTGTGTAAAATCATTTCAAAATAATAAATATATAATCGACACTTTATTCAAATGATAGTTTATTAGTCTTTCATCATTTAATTTATGAAATTTGTTAGAATATTTTATTCAAATTTTTAATTGTAATTTATAGAATTTCTTAGTTATAATTTGTGACCGTTTGTATTTGTAATTTGTAAAAAACATAATATTTAATTTGTGCTACATTTTATTTAAATTTTTATGAATTATCTATTGCAGTTTAAAAAAAAATTGTAATCTGCAGGATTTCGTAATTGTAATTTTTTTTTTTATATACCCGCTTATTTATCCTTAAGTAAAGAACCTCAAAACTATATAAGTTATTGTGCAACCTAATAATTAGTATAGAACTACATATCATTAGATCCATAATTGAACTAGAAGCCTTCTATTCTCTAATATCAAGATGTCCATTCGGTATAGAACTTGGTTACTAGTAACTTGAAAATCTGAGAAAATAAATATTCCGAGATAGCTTAGAGGATTACTAAGGATGTTTAATTAGATTCAAAGGCGAATAAAAAAAAGGTTTTTCTTGTATGGATTATATAATCGGAAGAATTAACTAGTAAAAGTTAACCCAGCGGAACCCCGACCAATAATTAGTTTTGCAGTAGTAAAACAACCTAATATTTCGCTCAATATAATTGACATATTTTTAAAAGACACTTCAATGAGACTCATTAAACGTAGCTAGCGGTCGAGATTTCTAACGCGTTTTTTTTCTAATCGAGTTAAATCGGCCGTAACATTATCGAAATAGGATCGAGAACTAGTAGTCATCGATCTATCGGTATTTGTGAGTATACACGCATGTTACTTGATAAATGTAAATAAATACCTCGCAAATTAATCACAGGTTATTTCAACTGTCCTATTTATGGAAATAACTTATGATTTGTGGCAATACAGCTGTCCCTTAAATTAAAATAACAAAAAAAAATCTTAACCTAAAATAACTGCCGAGATTTTTCTATATATAGGTCTTAAGACGGCTTGCTGAATAGTACAACAGGACGTTGTATTTAGAAGTAAGTTATCTAAATCACATATACTTACGACGAAACATTAGTACATTGTAACCGTGTGCACTGTCAAGTAATTTTGCAGACACACAATAATTCCCGAGTATGTTATTAAAAAATATACATTCAGTTCGAAATCACACTTCCTAAACATCGCGGGGTGGTAGGGTTTTACAGCCCGACTGGGTCGCAACCACCATGTATATGGCGAAAAAGCCCGTCATAGTGACTCGCTTCTGCGCGTCGCGTTTCGGGATCAGCCTGTGCATATCCAGTACCGGGTGACTTTCGTCATTATGGCCGGCATGACAGCGGCGACCGGTGATGGATAATCTGTCTCTCGGTGGTTGCCGATGTTTTTGGATTGTACTATGCTTAACATCAGGCATAGTGCAGTCACTTTGTCGTGCTTCAATAAAAAAAAAAAAAAACACTTCACCAAGGACGTAGATACATTGTTCGTGAATAGATCCTGTAGTTCCGGCTCGCATGGGAAAATTCTACGATAAGAAACAAGAGCGCGTGGTTACACCGGCCTTGCGCACCCACACAGCGCCCGAACCAGCACGGCGGCGCCGCCTCTCGCCGCTTCACCAAATTGGTATAATTTTGACATTTCGAAACGACAATCGGCTATTTTATCGGTACCTTATTTCCACGCCTCATATACCTCAAGTTCAATTCTCAAAGTTGAGAGACTACAGAAGGATACATTCATGGTACCCACGAGTCCATTGCTGTGAAAAATGGTTTTATTGTTCCTGTTAGCGTGGTTGCATTATCATTTACTACTAATTCTAATTCTACAAAAGCCTAACAAATAACGACTTTGATTTAATTTATATTTGTATATATTACCATTAGACTACTAATTCACAATGTATTCAATTATACTGATACACAGGGTACAGATAAAATAAACGCCAGATACAGATGATCCTTGACTGAATACACGCTCGGTGCTCGAACTAACCATATTTACAATATCGAGCTCGAAGTATAATCACTTGTCTATTCCAACGAACATAATAATGTCTATTGAATCTGATTATTTTACCTGGAAAATAATTAAAAACTAAATACCTAAGAACAAATGTCACTGTGAGACGTCCCAAAGTGTTGATATATCAAAATTAAATGTAATTCAAAGACACAACCCACTAAAATAATAATACAACTTTAAATCCATGAAATGTTACGTATGTAGTAATTTTCAGTTTCGTACTTACAACTCAAGATACTTTCGATAATAGATTTTATAATCGGAAGAGACGCAAAACTTATATGATCGAAACTTCCTTAGATAAAAACAAGAATATATGTATATTTTTATTTGTTTCTAAAGTATAAAACGGTTAGACCTAAAATGTAGTACGAAAATCAGCGGATAGGTGGCATTTAAAACAAACCTATCAGTTTTTACATTTATTCTTGGGTAATCCTTGAAATGATCGCTAATCAGTATATTTTTCGTAGTTATAATATTTTTTATTCAACAAACGAAGAAATCTCTCGCCTTGACGCAATTAATAGCGTGTGACAACAGTTAACAAGTGGTCACCGGACGCAGATAACGGTCTTGTCTTTTGTAACGCGTCTATTGAAAATACGTAGTCTTAGAACTATAGTAACGTTTCGTCATAGTAGGACCGGCGTATAGCATTATGAACTATCGGAAAACAAATCAAGAGGTGTGGCCGTCGGCCGCGAGCCAGTTCCCTTGGAATTTTAATTGTGAATATTAGCAGTTAGTGTAATTTCGTTAAGTAATGTTTTCTTTTTCACAGAGACATTCAGAAAGATAATCTAATTTCATATTACGAATAGATGTGTCTGTAAACTTGGATTTTACGAAGGGAGTATTGCTTCCGCAATTGTATCAAATCAAACTCAAAAATACTTTTTTCGATTTCGGCCTTAATAAAGCGTTTATGAACGTCAAAACTACCACTGGTTTGGACACACAACCCAGCCATCGAGAAGTACCGACAAAAAACATTACTCATCACAATCGTTTTTAGTGGATGCACAGAGAGGCAATTCCAGACATCACCGTCGTAAAAATATAAAAAGTACAGACACATTAGATATACATTATTATTATATGTATAGAAAAGTTACAATGCCACCTGTCTTCCGTTGGTTGGCAGTGGCATTGCAGACAAGTCAAAGGTTGGAAACTATCTGTCTCCGAGGATGACGGTTCCGCATGGTTCCGGCGCCCGCTGAACGACTCACTGATTGCTATCTTGTGGAATACTGCCGAATCACTACCTTGTACACGGTTCGATATTTATTAATGATATTTATACTACATTTGCACTAGTGTTACTGAATTATAATTCTAGTGATTATTGCTTAAGTTTGGACATTTTCGGTAGGTATCATCTAATTCTTACAAAAGACAAATAAGTGATCGCCGAATGTCTAAACACAGTAGTGTAAATATACCGAAAAGCAACGATTTTGTCCAGATGATTCATATATATGAGTCCCGCTGTATCATATTATATATTTCCAAATAAAAACTTTTTAACAAAAAATTAAACCGCCGAAAAAACTGAAAAGCAAAAAATAATAAACCTTTTACTTTATTTATATTATAACTAAGTTCTTAAAATAAAGTAAGTATATCTAAGAAATTTTAAGTCGGCGCCAAACAAGCAAATTAATTAATTACGTAAAGCGTGATGCGCGGCGGCGCAGCGTGACACACCGCTTGCATGCCGAACGCTTACGAAGCAACCCGAACGGGCACACACGTTACCGCTGGAGATTTCACATTGCGTTTTTAATTTGATTTGGTTATTTTTGTGAATTTAAGTAATCTAGTGATCTTTGTTCATTGATTGTTTGGCGCCGACTCAAAATTTCTTAGGTATATTTACATTAGTTTAAGAACTTAGTTATTAAGATGAATAAAGTAAAAGGTTTATTATTTTTTGCTTTTCAGTTTTTTCGGCGGTTTAATTTTTTGTTACAAAGTTTTTATTTTATATTTTGTTGTGGCTATGATCTTATTAATTACTACGTTCTTAATTTATTCGTAGTACACAACTCAGAAACTGAATTATAAATCATACCCTGTTTTCCTACCCTTGGGTTGCTTTTTTCATGTTTACATTTATATGGGACCAACTTCTGGGTATACTCTTTCAAATCAAAGGATAATTATTTAATTCGGACTATTCCGTCTAAAGATATGCGCTGTCATAGATATAATCAGGTGCGTGAATAATTAATTATTTTCGATTTTCATACCCTTAGGGTTGAAATTTTTTCCAAATGGACCAACTTCGGAGTATACCCTTTCCAATAAAAAAAGATTTTTTAAAATCGGACTATACTGTAAAAAGTTATGCGTGATCATACATAAAAAAAATATATATATACGCGATGAATTGAGAACCTTCTCCGTTTTTTCGTCGGTTAATGAGTTAAATCCAATTTTACCCGTTCCTAATAGTTTACGTTATTTCTCAAGATCTGCAAATTTTGTACTTGTAAAATATAAAGAAAAAAGAAAGCCAAAACCTTATGAACCGCAAATTTTGAATTTAGTTCTCGATGTATAAAAACTATAGATCTAAAAAAAAATTAAACATGTTATATGAACGTTTAAAATTGGATTTAGCTCATTTTGAAACACAACAACTCATATGAACTAATTTGTTTTTTTTTTCGACTTTGATTTCCTTTAGGATCAGCTTTAAGTTTTAGAGGTCTATGACCCTGCAGTGGGTCTCTTACAGGCTGATGATGATAAATTTTTAATTCACAATAAATGTAAACATTTTAAGGAATAATATTGTATATTATTTTAAAATTCATTAAGAATATATTTAAATACTTATTTAACTTTCACGTTTAGGCATAAGCGAGAGCTCCAAATTATAACAGAAGCTCACGGCAGTCGATTCGAAAGGACGCCATCTTAATTTACCGTTAGAAAATAAATGTGACACGAAATTTGCGTGAATACAACGTTTTCCGACGCTGCATTCACGCATAAGATAATAATTATGCTTAGTAGTTGGCATTTAAGTATATCTATTGTTCGTGAAATAACTAGAATTTTTGTCTCCATTCGAAACTTGCTTATTATTTTACGTTACGCTTTCAAATACAGTTCCACGTAATAAAAATGCTATCTATTACTTTTTGTTTTCATCACGATGTTTTCCTAAGTCAAGCTTATTGGAAGATCTATACCATTCGATATTATAGAGTGGAGATTATCTGAGAATTAAACTCTATCCATGTTATTACAAAAAAGTTAAATACTTGGTTTAAAAAAGGTTTCGCACGAAATGCACCGCGCTCGCCCGAAGCAAGATCGCGTTATCCTTTTTTCGCAAGTGTAACCTAACCTAATCAAAGCGAGACAACAGAGCAAAACGGCGAACATTCACCGAGACATTTTTTTAAAGCAAGCGTTCAAACCGTGTTTAACTTTTTTGTAATAACACCAACAGGTTTTAATATTAGTCCATATTATAATTTCATATGAAGAGATGCTTTTTTTTCGAAATGAAAACGCTGTTTACCTGGAAAGGTCTTTACAACTTCACCGAACTACTGAGGCGAGCGCTGAAGGCACTCAGCCGATCGGTATATGAAGAGATGTTATGAGCTAAGAGATATAACATACTTAACTTGTATGAGGACTAGCTTTCAAGTGATTGATTGAATACACTTACAGATGCTTAGAGAAAATTTTCAACGTCATGGGGTGGTAGCTATTCATCGTGGTAGTAATGGTAGTTATAACATGGGCATGTTCGTTGCCCGGGCAGTTAGACTGCATAGATAGATGCATAGGCTCTTTGACGACTTCCACAGTTCATCAGACGAGAGGTCTAACACCCATTCCTCTTTATGGGTCTACCATTTCGACCCCTTACACCACAGTTGGCGCCCCTTAGGAGGAGCAATACCTGTCGAAAGAGCAGACGTAGTGCAGGTTAGGCAGTCCTTGCTCCCCCGGCCAAAAGTATAAGAAAGTACCATAGGGGTTTAGTTCGTGCAAATTGGAAATATCCATCCTCAGCTGCCCGGCGCTATTTACGCGAGATTTAAGAAAAGAGATTATTTTTTTGTCTCAAATAAATTGCCATCCTACATTCTTTCCAGGAATTAGATGCTAGAACTAAATGACTTTGAACACACTTCTTTTGATAACTGTTCAAACCAAAAATCAAAAATATTTTATTCAATGTAGGTCATGAGAATGCATTTATCAACGTTAAAAGTATACCACCGGGTCAATAAAAAAAGTCACAGTTATCGAAAGAAGCCGGCGAGAAACACGATCTGTTTACCATAGTTTTAATACATATTTTTCTTAGTAAACAAATAATTATTCTCACAGTAATTTTTAACGAATATACAGAGAGGGGTGACATTTCCAGACAACCACTGTGTAATAAATAAGTTTCTTGATATTAAAATCTCTTTGGAATACTTTATATTTATTGTTAGGAGAATCGGTAATGAGTTTTGGGACCATACTATAGAAGCTAACAGTATTACTTAAAAAGTTTTTGCTCATCTCACTGAACTTAAAAACAAGGGATAGATAATTTGTAATTGATTTTAGTAGTAATACCACTCACGTCTTGTGATTGAAGTGTGTGTGAGTGAAGTGATTAAAAATTAGAGTAAGAAATTAACTCTAACAAAATTATTCACGTTGTAATAATAAAAATATCTATTTAAGAAGTAATATTAGTATTGAATGTGGGTTAAAAGAACATAACATCTGATATCGATAACTTATTACATAAGGTTATGCTCGACGGGCTTCACTAGAGATGTGGTTAATGACCTATCGATTTACAAAACAACTTGTAGTATCGATTAATGTAATTTACACATTACATGTTCTTATATAATATTGTTATTACGCAGTTGTGTAAATTTCGTAATTTCATGGGAAAAATGAGATTTTTTTTAGAAAGTGTGTTTTAAATTATGTAAGTATAAATATTAGTAAGGTTTTCTCGTTTTACTATTTTTATATCTATTTGTAGTTTCATATTTATATTAATACTAGCTGTTACCCGCGGCTTCGCACGCGTTTCTTTTTAATATATTAAATAAATTAAAAACTGTGATTACACATCTAGTGTAAATTATAATAATACTATTTCAAAAATATCTGTATCACACGCATATCACCTACTGTAACAGGTAACGTGTATATTATGTATGTGAATATTAATAGTGTATCGAATGGGATGGAATTATGATCAGCCACATAACTGGAATTTTAAACTATATATCACCCTCAATGCTCACAATATATAAGAAAATAATGAAAATATGAAGCTACACATTATCGAACAATATTAAATAAAACAGCCAATTAGTTACTTATTTGCCCGTAAAATTCCCGTTCAAATATTACTTGTAGTCCGGTGAAGCTGTTAAGCGTAGTCATTTCTAAGAAAAAAAAAACATTCAAATAGGTCCAGTCGTTTCGGAGATTACCCGGAACAAATAAAAAAACAGACATATCGACAGAGTTAAAAAAAATGTTGATGTTTGTAGCATCACAGATTGTATTCACCAAAAATAGTTTATTTTAATATAAATTACACTCACTTTACTTTTATAATACGTAATATATCACAAATAAAAAATTGGCAACAAAACTAATGTAGAATAGAGATTTTTAAGAGTGTTTGGCGGGATTTCAGTCTGTCATGTAGTGGATTTTATTTTTTTTTTCATAATATTGTGTTACATGATTCTATATCGTGTAGAAATTGGTTGCGTATTAGGTATATAATATCGTTCGTTTATTTTGCATAAGTGAAATGAATGAAAAATAAAACCACGAAGCATTAATTCTATGGTCTTGAAGATTAAGAAGATAAAAAATTACGTTATATTATGTAGAGGGTTCGGCGCTTATACCTTTACATTAACTTGGACATAGAAGAAAACTAACTATATTGACAACTTCAGAATTGGCTGTATGGATTAATTCCTTCGACTGTATTATTGGACGAATATTATTACTACTAAACTTTCTGAATCACAACACAAAATAAACTTAAGAAATGTTTGCGATATAAACGTAACACGTATAATTAGAAATCGAAAACAAAACTAACGTAGAATAAACTTTTTAATAGGAATACAAAATAAACCATGAAAATATTTTTGATAGAACATTATCGCGTTACCATGGCAACGCATATAGTACTGACATTAACACGCAGCGGAAGCTTCCAAAATAACCCGATTTTGAGACATTCTTCATTAGTGCTCAGCTCCTTTTGGTTTTAAAGTGATGATATGTAGCCTAGAGCCATCCTCGATAAATGAGCTATCTAACACTAAAAGAAACTTTTAAATCGGATCTGTAGTTCTTGAGATTATCGCGTTCAACCAAACAAACAAACAAACAAACTCTTCAGCTTTATATATTAGTATAGATTATTATTGGTATTAGTTTTTGTTCGTATGAATCTCTGGAAATAGCAATCAGAATTAAAATATATATTCGTGCATTGTATAGTTTATTTATTGAGAACGGGTATATAATTCGTAACATTACGCTATAACCCTTAAGAGCGGAGCAATTACCATACAAAATGTAGCTACAGCACACGTTAATTAGGAGATAAATTGTGTGGCCCGGACGAATGGTTGTGAGCGGAGTTACGGGGACTGAGGGCGGATTAGCTGTAAAATGAGTACCGTGAATTACAGAGAAGCGAAGGAACTGTGATTGCCTATGTTCTAATTATCGCCGATTTTTTACTTCTATTAAATTGTATATTGTAATTAATGCAAACGAGGTTGCTAGTTTGCTATTTTAATGTTCTATACTATTTTTAATTGTCATAATGAATACAAATATCTTGTGTTTTATAGTTTAAAAAAAGTTTCCATTACAGAAATGAAATTATATAATTAATTGTTACCGCGGTTCAGACTCGTATAATCTATTTAAAAAACCTATTTACACATTAATATTTTACCATGTTTTTAATTACGCGCTTTCATCTAAGTTTCTTCGGGTGTAATTTTTTTTTATTAACTTCCTAATCAGCTTAGGGACTTACAGTTTTGAACGAAACACAGAAATGGATGACAATATAAATAAAAGCGAAAAGAAAGAAGATATTTCTGATAAAATCGTATGAAAAGAAACTTGAATAAACTGTATTTTTGATCAATTTACACATGTGTATGACTAAAAAAGCAGAGAAACTATGCCAACTCTTTTTAAAAACGCGTTATATGATTTCTTTTTATCAAAACACTGAGAATTACAAAAAAAATATTCACATTATAAATGGAGGAAAATTTCACATAGTTATTCACCTTACTAATGCGTTGCTTGTTTTCTCTAATGGATGGAGATAAATTGGTCGTAAAACCATTAGGCTGTCGATCTCTATGCGTCAACGCATCACAAGCGGACCACACCCGCGGAGAAAGTCCTTACGTAACCGGCGAAATTCGATAGCTTTTAGTTATGCCTTCTTACGCAATTATTACGGGAATTCAATTAATTATATTTTCGTGTTAAGTGTGTGGGATTCTAAATAATATGTAAGATTTTGTATGAGTGTATCGCGCGCGTGAGTGTATTGAGCGCACTCAATGACACCACGCCGAGGGAATAGACCTAGGCTTGAGCCGCTGCCGATGGGGGCCTAATCTGGTAAAGTTAAATGTGATCATCTCAATGAACTAAGAATGCCCTCTTGTTGAAACTTTCCGGGGAGTTTTTGGTTCAATACATGTTTCGTCAGTGTCAATTGCTGTGTTTCATAAATATTCTGTTGAGTTGTTCATTAAATTACTACGGCTTGATATACGTTTCGTTATAATTCGGATTTTTGTTTCGTAATAATGTTTTTTAATTGTCATATTGTGTGCAATAAAATCGTATATCTATGGTTCTTTTTATTCATTTTATTATTGGCAACCAATCTTCTAGATTATTACAGCCATTGACGAGTAGGTATCAATATTATATGTTTCTTACGATCATTTCAATGTTCTAACAAGATGGTGGCCTCCCTATTAGAACTTTCCAGTCCTTTTGTGGCAACTCAGAATCTATGTTCCGTGGTATTATTTCCCATCCACTTCACTTGTGCACATTAACCGAACTTTATTATGTAAAACACCACTAGTATTACAAAATACATTGTCAAATAACATAGATCATGAATAAAATATAAAATCGGCTACATGACACAAGAACAATTGTTTTATGTGCCAATTATTTTTACCGCGCATTAACCAGGATGGTATCAACAATTTCAGAGTTAGTAATATGTTTTTTTTTTTAATGAATGTAGTTTTAAATCGATACCTATAAGAAGAATGTAAATCTGACGTGTCTGTACTTTTTAGACTTTTGTAAAAATATATTGCAGGTTGGTAGGAGTAAGTGATAAAATAAATTTCAATAAATTTTAGAAATGTCTGTCTGTTTCTATGAACACGCATCATTGCTAAAATACTGCGTTCATGATAAAATCCCTTCAAGAAATAACAAAGCATATCTTCGAGTAACACTTAGTTTCTATTTCATTAAAATCGGTTCAATATATCAAAATTTATTATAATTTTAATGACGACGCGACTTAAGTACAAGTAAAAGGTAAATAAGTAAATGAACTTAATATATTCAGATGCCTTTATAATCACTGTTTTTTCATAAAGTTCCAAGCGGACGCGGACACGGGCACAGCAAGTCTTAACTAAAACTACAAGTGACGGTATATTATCTGGCAAGATATCCATCAAATCAGATATATAAAAATTATTAACGAAATAAAGCAACAGGTTGTAATAAATCTTAATAATATTCCCAATACACTATTATTAGTGATTGGGCAGTCAAAACAAAACGCGACCGGTTCCATAAAGCGAAGCGATAATAATACTCCTAAAATTTCCTTCGAACGAGTAATGCAATGAAAGTTTCGAGATGAACGACAATTTTATACAAGGCGTTAACCTATGTCTGAAGTCTAGAATGTAATCTATATTACAAATATTAATAAATAGCCATCTGTATCACAGGTAGTTTAATTTGGGCATGCTTATGTATGCAAATTTTTATAATATATGCACAAAGTCGTTGTCGGTGGTAAAGCTACGCTGATGCTATTCCTGGTTTCAGCATGAATGGGTCGGCTCGCCCGGGGTAGTACCACCGGAGCAACAGAAACACCGACGTGATGTAACAGTGCTTGTATTGTTGCATTTCGTTCGGTCAGTAAGAGCACCGGTGCTCATGTTCCCCTCCCACCCTATCTCCGTCTCTCCTCGTCTCCTCTCCCTTTCTCTTCTCCCTTACCCCTCTCCCAAAACACAGGCTGGCAACGCACTTGAAACTCCCCTGGTGTTGCTAGTATCTATGGACGGCGGTGATCACTTAACATCGGTTAGCCTCTTAACATATTAACAAAAAAAAAAAAAAACAAAAGAAGAAACGTAAAAAAGAAATTGAGGGAATCATAAGAACCGCCGCTGAAAACTCAAAACAAAAATACCTTTTTACACTTCTCTTCCATATAATCTTTAACTATGCCAAATTTCACTTTTATCCGTTCACGCAATTCACTTAAAAAGAGGTACAAAGTTCTCGCTTCACGTATTAATATACAAATATTATAATAAGTTCATGTATAAAAACACGTGTTGTACATTCATACATAGTTGAATAACTATCTTGAAAACAGTTATAAATTCTCATGAAAACTTAACAGACAACTTCATGGTGTCGTGTTTAGGAGTCGATGTACGCGCGTATCAATTGACTCTTATTTTTCTCAAACGCATGGCGCGAGTATTACTTCAAAATAATCGTCTTCCAATAATACCGTCGTATCAAGAAACCATTTGTTCAATATAATAGACTATTTTTAGTCATTTGAGCTATAAAATTGTGAAACATGAATATATGTTTACACTTCCCGTTATGTGTCATTTAAAACAAATTTTGAGAATATTATAGGGTGGATTATAATTTGAATGATTGTGACGTCTGGAAATGACGCCCTCTCTGTGCATCCACCAAAAACGAATGTAACTATTTCTTCTTCTTCTTCTTTTTACCCTTATCCCACCTGAGTAGGGTCGGTACAACATTTTTGTCATGTTGTGATGTATGATTTGGCTTAATTTTTACGATCGGCCGCCTGCCTGTCATCAACCCTCCTTGGGATTATTTTGTTGTACCACTATATGTTTCTATAGGATCTTTTAGCTACACAAATTTTCTGTAGGCTTTAGTTTAGACTGTTTCCGACGACTGCATTTTCGTCTTATTTTCAGTTGTCGCGTATTCAGAGTTATTACAGTACTTTCAACTACATATGTTATTGTGGCACTGATTTCGTACAAATTTTTCGGATTAATTACTCACTGGTTTTTGTTCAACATTGGTGACTGTCATAACAATATCGGCTTGCACGGCTTGAGGATTTTGTATCACGTAAACTGGTGTATATTGACTAAAGTTAATAAAGTTGATATCTTTCGGTGTATTAATATAAAATTAAATACAATAAACCATTATAATAACATAAAATATGAAAACTATAAAAGAAAATAAATGCAAATAAAATGACATGACAATGACAACTTATCGTGATCGTATGATTGTCTAATGTAACTATTTATGTTTATGAAAATATGTATCATGAAACGATAAGATCGATCGAGTTTATTGCCGGTTCTTCTCGATGTCTGAGTTGATTCTCAGAACCGGTGGTAGCTTTGACGTTTTTTTTTTTTCTCGAACTGACTACGCTATTGACTCAGCAAGGTCTTAACAGCTTCACCGGACTACTATCATAAGCGCCTTCTTAGGGTTTAAACTGAGTAATGTAATTTTTTGATTTTGAATAGGAAATTATTGATCAAATTGTAAATTATCTTTTATTTGAATTAGGAAAGTATTGACAACAATTAAAAAAATACGATATTAAAGTAAAAACTATATTTAACACACAATAAGCGGATGTCTATTACGTCACCATTTGTTCAACACTGCCTTATTAGGTAATCTTATGAGTTATAAAGGAATGTATGATAATTCTATACATGTAAGAAATAAAATAAAAAAGGAGATATGTTTTTGCTTATTAGGATGCGTGGTATGTCTGTCGGAACGGCCCTGCATCTTTACACTGCTGAATGAAACAAGTTAAAACAATTTGGCCAAGGCAATCCACGCACCATATGTGCCATGACATATATATACTTATATAAATCGTATAAATTATACTATAAATGAATATTCAAAAACGTGCTCAGTAAAAAATCTCGTGTCAAGTGATCAATTTTTTTTTTTCTCGAAATGACTACGCTATTGACCCATCAAGGTCTTAACAGCTTCACCGGACTACTAAGGCGAGCGCTTAAGGCACTCAGCCGATTTTATTATGGCAACCAGCTCAAGGGTGCACGGCACACCTCGGCTTGGCTGTTGCCTGTTGGATACAAAATCGCGACCTATCTTAGCTAGCCTAGCTAACTATTCATATATGTATGAGTTGTTGAACCGTATATGTGTTCCAAGCATACACGCCTCAACAACTCTTCCATATATTTATTATCGGAAAATTGAGAGTTTTTCAGTTCAATAAGGGAAAAAAGTAAACCCTTCCACTTTCATGTGTAAGCGTGTAGGCGTGCACGTGTGTGGGGGTGATCGTGTAGTGTTGTAGCAGTGATGTATATTTGTGTGACACCGTATCGCGCAAGCAACGCACTCAAGGGCTCCCTACCGAGGGATCTAACCTAGACTTGAGCCGCTGCCGTGGGAGGCCTAATCGGGTGTGCGGGAGCGAAATTAACCCCCAGACCACGGCGGCGTGATCTGTGTTTACGCGGGCGTGGGCGTGAGCATGCTCTTTTTCGAGGGACAGGCTGGTACTGATCGTTCGCTGACGTGATTGAATCAAGAGGGACGGTAAAAATGCATCGCGGACGTCTTTTATAACGCGCAGCGTTAGGTACGGGTTCATAGTTTGCGGCGGATACCACTAACGGACTGGGATGATTCGTGGCTTTTTCAAAATAGCGAATCAAGTGATCAAATTAATCTACATCTTTTTAATGTATAAAAATCCATTGTCATGATGTTTGTTCACGATGAACACTTAAACTACTCGATCGATCTTTATGAAAGTTGGCATTTATGTATAATTTGGTCGAATTTGAGAGATAGAATAATTTATATTTCGATTAATAACCTTATTTTTTTTTAATAATAAACTATTATCAATGTCGATATTTGTTATTAATAGTAAGTTTCATCAATCTCGAAAGGATGGTACTTTAAATTTGTTTGTTGACAGAAAACTATGGAACCGACTGTTATAGATATACCATATATGACGCCACGTTTTAATTTTGAAAACAGTTTATCATAATTTTAATTCAACGTGTAATAACTGAGCTGAGCAGCAACGCATGACCCCATCAGATGGTACATAAATAACAGTAAAGCGTTTATTTAGGAAAATCTCTTAAACGGAAGGAACGTTATTTGGTGGCAAATAGAGAATTTTTCAAAGTATTCTTAACAGCACCATTACGCTTTTCCACAATAGATAAGCAGTAATGATAACAATATTCAAGAGAGATAATATAAAATTCGTACACCGGTTATAAGACTGAATTAATATGACTGAATTACAATTAAAATATTATAAGACATTCACAGTCAATCTAGAAAAACACGTAGTTTCCATGCAATAAAACCATTCAAACGTCATGAAAGTCGTTTTTTTTTTTATATCATAGGTGGCAACCGAACAGATGGGTCACCTGATGTTAAGTGATCACCACCCGCCATAGACACTTGCAACACCAGGGGAGTCACAAGTGCGTTGCCAGCCTGTGTTTGGGAGGAGGACGGGGGGAGGAGGAAGGGAAGGAAGAAGAGGAAGGTAGGTGGGTCTCCGGCTCTCTCACTGACCGAACGAAACGCAACAATGCAAGCACTGTTACTTCACGTCGGTTTTCTGAGAGAGGGTGGTGCTTCCCCGGACGAGCCGACCCATTCGTGCTGAAAACAATAATAGCTTCAGCTTGGCTCTACCACTACTAAAGTACGGTATTAACTAGGTTTAATATAAAACGAAATGCGAAGTTACGACACTAGAAAAACCACACGCGTATTGGTATACATTGAATTACCGTATAAAACTCAATAAGAAAATAATATAGCCTAGCGTCTGATAATGACGAGTTATAAAAATATTTAGACATGCCAGACATCAATAAAAAATGTTAGAGTTTATTATTCTTAGATATACCAACAAGCATTTTAATATACGAAGTAGCTATTACCCGCAATTTCATCCACGTGGAATTTAGTAAAACAAAATTGTTCAGCCATAAATGTGTTACAATGAACATCTATTCTTATGATATTATTCTTTTCTTAAAATTCTATTCTTAAATTCTACGGAGTAGAAGTTAGGGTAACAAATGCATTACATACAATTGAAATATATATGCATATACGCTAGCAGGTCTTGCAGACGTTGTCCTGCCCGGAGCATAATAAAAAATCTACACAATATTTCAAAAATATCGGTCGGAAAAATAAATTCATTACAATTGTGAACATTCGGGAAGGCACGGCCGCCGCGATGTCTAGTGAACAACTCGGCTATGATTTCTTAACACTTTATGAAATCGTTTTGTAAATATTTTTAATCAGACGTAATCATAAAATACGAGCCGCTGCTAACTACTTCGTAAGCGTTAATTGCAATGGACTTAATAACAATAAAACATCAGCCTGTACGTAACTTTCTGTCAGTGAAAGAATTATTGCTGTAAGTAAAATTCACGTTGGAGTTTTTGACGGAAACTTAGCCTATTAAGTAGTGGTTTTTATATTTTATTTATAATCTTTAATATTTTGTAATATTATTAGAATCTTTCCTAATATAGTTCGCTTATTGTAAATAAGTGGATGGAAAATAATACCAGAGACCATTTTTTTATCACATAGGAGGAAAACGAGTAGACGGGTCTCCTGATGTTAAGCGATCACCGCCGTCCATAGACACTAGCAAAACCAGGGGAGTCGCAAGTGCGTTGCCAGCCTGTGTTTTGGGGGAATAGGGGAAAGGGGAAGAGGAAAGGAAGAGGGACAGGGGAGAGAAGAGGATAGGTGAGCCTCCGGCACTCTCACTGACCGAACGAAACGCAACAATGCAAGCACTGTTACTTCACGTCGGTTTTCTGTGAAAGAGTGGTACTACCCCGGGCGAACCGACCCATTCATACCGAAACCATTTATAGTTTCAACGTGGCTCTACCACATCCATGAATTTTGAGGTATAACAGAAACTCCCTGGAAAAATTTAACAAGAAGTCCGCCATCTTGTTAGAATATTGAACTCATCACAAGATAGTTGTAATATCTAATCGACAGGCAGTAGTAATCTAGAAGATTAGTTGCTAAAATGAAATACGAA
This sequence comes from Antheraea mylitta, assembly GCA_014332785.1. Lineage (NCBI taxonomy): Eukaryota > Metazoa > Arthropoda > Insecta > Lepidoptera > Saturniidae > Antheraea > Antheraea mylitta. The sequence goes on along the minus strand of JACEII010000051.1, from coordinate 967,509 downwards.
AAAAAAAGTCGAAGCAGTCCTAGGACTGCCGTCAGTATTGAAAACTGAAAACAATGAAGTAACTGTGTTCTCTTTAAAAAAAATTAATTAATCTTTTAAATTCCATAATCTATTGAAATTATTAACTTTAGTCTGTTTTTCATATCTATTGGCACTCGGAGCATTAATCATACACATTTTTATATAGATCATTCAATCAAAAACTTGATGGGGTGCAAAATCTTAATAAAAATATTAATATTAGGTGTACACAGGCTCTTATACTACGCGTCGCTAATCTGACGATAGCCGCGCAAGCGCAATACGGTCGATCTCGTTTAATAACATGTCAACAAAATATCGCTAAACGCGCCTGAAAAACAATATTTTCACTTTTAAAAAAATACGATTTTATAAATAAAGATTTTAATAAAATAAATGTTCTTATAAGATTTAAAATTAAATTACTGTTTGCCATGAACGGAAACTTTCGGTATAGGAAAACATTGGAATGAAGCCATAGCACGGTAATAATGCTTTCCTAAGTCAACCTTCTTGTAGTGGTAGAGCCAAGCTGAAGCTATTATTGTTTTCAGCACGAATGGCTCGGCTCGTCCGGGGAAGCACCACCCTTTCACAGAAAACCGACGTGAAGTAACAGTGCTTGCATTGTTGCGTTTCGTTCGGTCAGTGAGAGAGCCGGAGACCCACCTACCTTCCCCTTCCTCCTTCCCTTCCTGTCCCCCCCGCCCTACTCCCAAACACAGGCTGGCAACGCACTTGTAACTCCCCTGGTGTTGTAAGTGTCTATGGACGGTGGTGATCACCTAACATCAGGTGACCCATCTGTTCATTTGCCTCCTAAGATAAAAAAAAAACCTGTTAGCTTAAGACCCTTAAATTTAAAACTTGTCTATAGTGCATTGTGGCAACTGCTTAAAAGTCTTAAAAGACAGTACTTTAGTTTAGCGCGTTTACCATCCTACGACACATCCTTATTTAATTTCAGGTCAGATTGTGGTTAAGCGCTTAATAGTTACAAAGAAAAAAGGAAAGAAAAGAAGTTAAATAGATCGAATTCCTTTTTAGACGTTGTGGTAACATTGATAAACATAATTGTGTTTCCAAAATAAGATCTAGTAAAGTTCTTATAAAGTGTTCTATAAATTTACGTTGTCAATAATTTTGTACAGAAGAAAATTATACCTCTTTAATATCAACATCAATAGAACCGATAGAAATAATACAATAGTCCAAATTAAAAACTACGCCTAAACAATGTTACGTAAGAATTGAAACAGCAGCGCGGCGGCGGCTTTGATTGACGCCGTGGGAAGTGCGGGTACAGCACTCACCTTAAGGCGTAGTTCTTACGACAGACTTATGTAGTGTATTTTAAATTTTATTCACAATTGTCTTATTTGGCTGGCTCTGTATTTCGTAATATTGGTGGCGTTTTACGTATTATAGTAGTATAGTTTGATTATTGTACACCGGGAAGTGGATGGGAAATAATACCACAAAGCATGGATTCTGACTTGCCACAAATACTCCATGGACAGTTCTAACAAGACGGTCACCATCTTGTGAGTTCATTGAGATGATCGCAAAAAACTTGTAATATCATTACCATTTAGTATTATCATCAATACTTACTCAACAATAGCAGATTAGTTGCCAAAAACAAAACAAAGAAAGAAGACATTATTTCTAACTCTGTCGATATTAAGCGGATATTTTGCATCCATAACTATACATACATTATTAATAGTTTGTCGTTTCATTCCGTCTGATTTTTCAAACTTAAAACTATAAATTCTATGGTTTGATTTTATTTTTATATCAAGTACAACAATATGATACCCACAAGTGCATAAACGTATTGACAATAAAAAAAACTTTACTTCGAGATTCACAAGCATCACCTTAAAGTAAGTTATCACTGGAATCAATTGAAATTTGAAATATGTATTACATAAAAAAATCTTTTAAATACAAATATTATTTTAACTAATTCATCTGTGTTATTTATTTGAACTTTTATTTATAGTATTTGATATCGTCGTACAAAGATTGGAGTCGGTTGAAAACAGTTAAAATTACTTAAAAATATTGTTTTTGCTTATCAAGTATTTTCTTATGGCCGTTTATATCTTTGGTTTATTTTTACATAGATATTGTTACAACGGTGAATATAAATCCCGCGATTCCATAATTGTATTGAGATACACAAACTAGTATAAAATAGTAAAGGATCATAAACTTAATGTACATTAAGTTACTAACAAAAAATAAAGTCGATAGCAGTGGCCCACCCACAGCGGTAATATCGAATACCCGACAGCATGATGATGAGAAAATATCGACGGCTCATGAATAGGCACCGTAAGCGTTATAATTTGAACATCGGTCTCGATGGACATTACCGAAAATGCCCGCGAGGGTTTCGCTGTGAATAATTGATATTATTACCCCAAATGCATTACTGAGTTACGACGGTGACAACACACATTCCTAAGTCAAAGTGGAATCCACTCGTGGGAATATTTACTTAAAAATAAATAATCGGCTTTATTTTTTACACTGGTCTGGTAGAAGATTGGACTACATTAGTAATAGGTAATTAGAGAGTGGTATCGGTTGAGAAACGAAAATCGTTTAACAATTGGAATCATTATGTCAGTGAAATGAACACTACAGAGAAGAAGGGCTTGCTTGCTTGAAGTAAGCTTGACCTTATTCGCACATTTTTTTTGTAGTCGGCTAAATGCCTTCTCAATTACGTGAAGACGTAGCCGGCCAAAGGCCTTAGTTAATTAGAAAAAAAAAACTCTAGATGATCAATAAATATTTGCATACAATTAACTTCATTTTTGACAACCAATCTTATAGATTTTTACTGCCATTGTCGACTTGGTAATAATATTAGAAGTGTCTGCGATCGTTTTGATATTCTGCGTGTTTTTGTGGCATCTCAGAACTCTTGTTCTGTGGTATAACTTTCCATCCACTTCACTTGAGCACAATAACGGAACTGTATGGCGTAAAACGCCATCAATATTATAAAAAATAATAATTACACAATATCCATTTTTCTTTAAGTTACCTGCATATTACAGAAAGTTTATCTTTAACAACAATATACAATTAGAGCAACAAAAACTTGTACATACACATTCTTGTTATTTTAATTTAATGAGCCGTATCACAATAAGAAAATAAACTTGATGTAAAATGGAAAAAGGAGCGCTTAAATCAGATTGCAAGCGAGAAATGCTAATATGTATTGAGCTCGAAGTGTTCAGAGTGACGCCAAGAGAGATAGCCGCACGCCGGCAAAACACTTTCACACGCCTGCGATATGCATGTTGCAGATATATTTAAATACTCTTACTATTTCAGAACAAGTTGACAAATCTGGAAAAAATAACAACAAAAATACCTTAACTGGATTGCAATTTGTACAATACCGATGAGCGACTACGGATCACCCCACACATCAAGAATTTGTCATTTAAAAGCATTACATACCGGTCTTCTGGATAACAAAGATTTTTCCTAATTAATCTTTTAGATATTTGTAAAATGCTTTTTTAGGATTTACACGGATTTATATTAATTTTATGATAGGTTTCTTTTAACTGAAGTGAATAGTTAAAAATGGATTAAAACCTTGTTAAATACAGGGCTCTTATGAAAATAATTAAAATAAAAAGGAAAATATAATCATTTCATAAAGATGTTAAATAACAATATTTATAAAACAATACAGGAACAATTTTTTTAAATAAAATAATATAGACTTCATAGATAATGTCGATAATTTTTATATTAATCGTAACAACTAGTGCAAGTCAGCGTGGGTGGATAACATAGCGTTTTGATGTATTAACATGTCGCAGTTATGATAATAAACTCGTCTTGGTTTACTTTACGCACAGACACCTTTACTTTTCGTTTTGTATAAAGATTCAGTCCCCTTTTAAAATAATTTGTTTTGCTCCTGTTTCATTTGCATAGCAAGGTAATAAGTGATAAATATTCACTATCAGTACTAATTACAAGTGGTAGAGCCACGCTGAAGCTGTTACTGTTTTTTTTTTTACTGGTTTCACCATGAATGGGAATATCATCCGGAATAGTACCACCTTCTCACAGAAAACCAACGTGAACATACAATAAAACCTTCCCAACAACTACTGCCAACATTCAGTAAACACACTACAGGAGGGAGAAAAAAAATCTCACACAGAAGAAACTCGCAAATAAGTAAAAAATAAACTAGAGCGCTTTTAATAAAATTACCCTCAATCTTGACATTGTTATAGCAATTATGATGCACGGGAACGTTCATGTTATTTCCAGCCACGATTATATGTAACAAGTAAAATAAAAATTCGTCTGTCTTTACGCAATTAGTCAAGACGCATGTGTAATCGGTCATTTTGCTTGCGACAATTGGTGACAGATTCTGGGAAACATTTAAATGAGGATTAAATTTTTCAACATCAATGTATGGTATTTACCTTCAAAGAAGAGATACCTACAAGCCCGTCTTATTTTCAGGACTGCTTTACGAAGAACTGCAGATATGTGGCAAATCAATATAAAAAAATGTCCACTAGAAGAAATCGGAAATTAAATTCATACGAAATACGTGATACATACATACATACATGCGTAAACGAAATTTTAAAGCCTGCATAAGTCATAATAAATCCCCTGAAAGGCAGTAATTCAAATTCTTCTATAATTTATATATTTATAATTTCTTAATATTTAAGTCCAAAATCGATTATTGATTGCTTCAATGAGCTCAATAATCCACAAGCTATAACAACTGCGTATGTCACTCTTCATTTTAAAAGACATCTTATTGTATTAAAACTTAAGACTGAAATTCGTCAAAACTAAAAACTGAATCAAATATTAATAATAACCTTTGATGACGTAGCAATAGACCGATTAGAAATTACAAGTACACAATCAACACAACCAACTTAACTTGACCTTTAAGTTTATAATTACTTTGAATTAAAAGTACAGCGTGAAATTACATGACGAGTTGAAGATACGTTGGATTCTTGGAGGTGCACGGGTACAATGAATAATGAGCTGGACATACATGCGCTGGTATTAGCGTTTCACTGAGCAATTATATTTAATATGGCGGTCTTCTCTCTTGTAATAATCCTTCAAAAATAACTATTACGCTATAGGTTTCATACGGGGATAAACAGAGATACATACAAGGCAGTTAATTGCGGCAATTTCAATGCTTTCAGTAGCTTGAAATCTTTATTTTAGTTACAAATTATTTAAAACATTTGACAACCTTGCAACTGAAACTTTGTGTTGAAAACTACAACGATATCACAAATTATTTGTCTTTTTGGTAGGAATTATGATAGACAATTATAATTGTCATTCTATGTTACTACAATACCATCTTACGCCTTATGGTTATTTAAAATAAGGTGAGTTTGTAGTGAAACGCAAACTCTATGAAATATATGCAAAAACACACAAGATCAAATTCTTTTAGATTTAGGGAGGCGTTGCCCGAGGCCAGTACGAAGTTTTCTAAAGCTTTATATTTGCCATACATATATAGTCACCGGGGACTTGAAAGTATACGAATATTTTAATGAATATATTTTAATAATGTGCAGGCCATATATCAGTAGATAAGGAGAGACAAATGGGCCAATATTATCATTAGAAAACCAAGAATAGTCGGATAGTTTTACTCTTGTATTTTAATCACAACCTCATCCGATGTTAATTGATAATGTGACCAAATATAGTTAGGACCATAATATATAGAGCAAGACTGAGTCTTTACGTGCAGCTGCCAAATGCAGTTGTAGGTGCTTGACGATGAATTTTCAAGTAAACGATGTTAAAATCAAAGCAGGAATTTGAGAAAGAACAAACATCATGCCATGTGTTCATTACTATGTTTACCTTTGATGCCACGTTCATTGTTTTTTTTTTCGAACTGACTACGCTGTTGACCTAGCAAGGTCTTAACAGCTTCACCGAACTAACCACCTTGATTGATGCGGTGCCTGCTATAATCGCTTCAAAGTTTATAAAAGCACAAACAACTGACAAGCTTATTACAATCATACCTCATAGAATCAAAAATACATTATTCAGTAAAAAACCTTATGAACGTAAAAATTACCACTGCTTCGCATAATATCCCACTCATCGAGAAAAACTGGCAAGAATCACGTTCGGGTTTATCTTTTCATACATATAATTAAAAGGCATTAACGATTTTAGTGGATGCACAAAGAGAAGCGTCTATCCCAGACATTACCATCGTTCACATATTGATCCACTCTTATCTACATAAAAGCCTTTAGCCATTAAAAACCGCTTGACATAGCGGATAAAATCACAGTCCGACAAATCGGTAATATGCTTTGGAATTTTGTTATAAAACTTAACACTATTACCTAAACAACTGCTATTGGTCTTACTGCGCCTGAAAAATGGTAGGACCAGTTTGTCACAGTTTTTAGTATTTAGATCATGTCGGTCTTTTTGGAAATGAAATAATATCCTCACTAAAACTATTGTAGGCATACATTCAATTACACGGAAAATAAAAAATAAAATAAATAAGTTGAAATACAAGATCAAAACCGATTAGATGTTACCCCCCACGCACAGGTCGATGCGCGTGCGCAAGTATTTGGTGCGGTTCGCCGGCCATACTACAAAACAATAGCCGCAATCTCACATCTCACATATTGTCTACCAAAGCCTCTAATAGTCAGCCTGCAGCGAGTGTATCTACGAAAATAATTGGATATGCCAAAATGGATTACTTAATTATTTTCTCAGAAATTATAATAGTAGTTACATAAAATGATAAATGAATATGAAATAAAACAAAATCTAGTTATTAATGGTGTCAAAATCAGGTAAAAATAACGCACTAAGTAATAATACATGTACATATGTAATGCACATCTATTCTCTTGACTAATATTATAACTGCGAATATAAGCTTTATTTTCTTTCCGTGAAAATAAAAATTAGCAAATTACTTTATTCACGTGTGTATTTATGAAGCCCTGGCCTTTATTAGTTTTAGCATGATGTTAAGTGCCATAGCCAGTTTCATGTAATAAGTAAGTGTGTATAAACAAAACTTTTCAACTACGAATATAATTTAATATGAGTATTTAGATCATTATTAGCTTATATGGTAAGTATAATAATAACATACATACGTTCCAGATTACAATTTTGTATAAGTATATAAAAAAAACAGCATACTTACTATAGTTTAAAAGTCCAAAGTTGCAATAATGAGAGAATATAACTCATGTATGGTTTATAACAATACCAACTAAGTTTTAGTTAAATTTCAAAGCGTACAATATTGAGGTTGCTTTTAAATATGTTACTTGTAATATAAACTTTAAAATATCATTAATTGGTCTAATTTCGATATTCGCATGCACACACTTGTATACAAAAGAAAGATACAGAGAGTGAAAGAGATAGAGAGAGAGAAGAAGCATAGAGTGAGACAAACAGATGAGTATAACGCTTTTTCTTTACGTGAGGATTTCTATCAGACAGCTTTTACCACAGAACGCATTAAGGAACTTCATTCCAAAAAGTAATAAGTTAGTAGAAATGATACCACGATTAAATACCCACTCCATTTCTAATTTAATTTCATGAATCCTGGTTTGAAAATACAGAGTGGCCGCTTCGCTCGCGGCAACTGTTACATTGTTCGCCGGTCGAGCGCGCTGAGACCTCCCTATTGTTCAGTTTTTCGCCACTTAAACACCTCGCTAGCGCATATTGCAATTATATTGCATGCGAGAGCTTTAGAGTTTATTAATATTTTGATACTTTTTGCTATTATCGGCATAATACATGTGCCTACACGATATTTATATATGTTTAATAGTTTTAAATGACGGCATAGTAGCCTAAGACGGTAAAATACAAAACCTAAAAGAAAACTTAGTACATAAGAGATGCCGACACATAACTATAGGTAGTTGACGTGTTTTAACTTGAATCTCTTGTTGCTAGATAGTAGAGAAGCCGTACCTACTTCATCACATTATTCTTCATAAAAATCCACGGATCATTGCCGAATTGAAACCTTCGTCGTTCGAGACAGTGTGCACTTCGTAAATGGTGAAGTTAATCGTGAACTTCGCAAATAGTGAAATTAATCCAATACTCTGGAGAGAATTCTAAAATAACTGTCACGATATCAATAATCAAAATTCAACTATTTAATCTGCTGTTATGTTTTCTTCGACATAATGACTACTACAGACTACATCTATTTTACTTTACTGAGCGTCAAATACACTGCCAAGTGATGGTACGTTTCATTTCATTAAAGCAAAAAGATTAACAGTATTGTGATAGAAAATATTGCGAGATAAAATCCCGTTCAGATACGGGACGTCGCATGTCGCTGCCAATAGATCGACAGAAGCGAGGACCGCGCGCCGCCGGGACAGGTGTGGGTGATCAATTAAAGCGAATCGATCGGCGAGATTACCCGCTGCGCGTGCTCATGGCCCCGGGCCTCGTCTCAGACACAAGCGGAAGCGATTTTTGTCAAAATATAGTATACTAGCGCTGAAAACCGCATGAAAATCTGTTTAGTAGTTTATCGCGAACAAACAGATAGACAGACACACATGTCCGAGGACTTTATTTTACAATATATAATGAATAAATCACGATATCATTTTTTATCATTCAAATTTCAAATGATTGTTGACGTAGTTAAGTTAGTTTGTAAGTAGCATCAGGCACAGAGGAGGTTAACATGGTACGAGTATATTATAAGATGAGATGAAAGTCATTTTTGAATATGAGGTGGTCGGATATAGGAGTGAAATAAGAATGAAAAAGATATGGATGGATTGTCTGAAAAATGATGTGTATAAAAGACACTGAGATGATATTTGAAAGACATTCTGCAGTGGAAAAAAAACATGTTTTGCCCACCTTATTTAGATGAGATAAGGGTAAAAAGGGTAGTTATAGTAAAATTAAAATAAATCTGAATAAAGCCGGTTCAGATGACTATTTCATTTATGCCTATAGGCCTTCACAGATTCACAGATCACACTCGCCGCGTCACGAGTCCATTCCGCAATGATACTCCGTTCTCGCTGAGTTTTCTTTCTTAACTACATTTTTTAATGATTGCTCCTTCCCTAAAGGTCTTGACAGACATTAGAAACAAAAACAAAAGCTCCACAACATTACATAAAATATAAAAAGATATTCAAATTTGACTTGTAGTTCCAGAGATTACTGCGCACAAAAAGACAAAAAATCTTTTCAGTATTATATAATAGTATACGTCGGTGCATATATTAAAGCATGACGCCATTTGTGATGACGTCATCTTTATCGTTTAATCAATCAATCACTCTTTGATCGTAGAGGTGACCTTTTCTCAGACATAGAATATAGACTATATTACAAACATAGTATAATGTTTACTGTTACATTTACATCAATTAAATTAAATAAATACTGTGAACCTAATTTTGTCTTAAAAAAAATGAAGTATATCTATAAGTATATCTCCTTAAGCTATCAATCGTTGTCACTTTTATTTTAGACCACCTGCAAATTTGTAAGTATTCAAGACCGCTCCTGATTGACGATGGAGTGGCGGAGATTGCATTTTAAGATAGAAGAAGATATGCTTTGACTGCAAATATTAAAGACGTCAAACATTAAAATAGTATTAGCTTTACTGAAAATATATGTAACTATATATTAGTTTTACAGATTTTAATGCAGAAGATATATTTTTGTTTACTATATTTTTGAAGTCGCGGTCATTTATTTTGAGCTTACGGATAGCGAGATAGTTTAGGCTACTACCTCGTCGTTCTTACTGCGTTGATTGTTGTGAGTTCGAATTGAACAAATAATT
>JACEII010000051.1:923238-957562 GCA_014332785.1 Antheraea mylitta | reverse complement strand
AAATTCTCAGTTATTAATGTAATCTTTTCGATGTTTAAAAAATAAAAAGATGAAAATATCCTAGACATAAAATAAAAAGATCATTCTTCATTACGCCAAAACTTTAAAATCAATACTAGAATATCACCGTTAGGTATCTTTCCGAAATTCAGGTAATAACCAAATGAAACGAAATACACACATCAAAAAAGTCTAAGCAACATGCGTGATATTACAAATTTTAACATTTATATTAATTAATTTCTAAGTATTTACTCAAACAAAGTGCGTGGGTAAGTAAACTTTTTTGTTATTGACAACATACTTGGCTGGTTGTAAAAAAAAATTAAAGTTAGCGACAAAACTGAATTGTTAGATATTCTTTACGTCATGAAGCGACGTCATTTGATGGCAGATGAAATGCAAAGAGTTGTAGGGATGTTGCAAGCGAGAAGTAATCAATCTCAGGTATCTCGACATTTTGGCATTCATAGAAGTGTTATTTGTCGTCTTTGGTAGCGCTACAATAATACAGGAGAACCCGCTGAACAGCATCCAGGCCGTAAAAGAAGTACAACCACTCGGCAAGACCGGTACATACAACTGACTGGAAGATGCCAGCCGATGTTAACCGCTCGAGAGATAAGTTTAAGGCTACAAATTTCAAGTGGTGTTGATGTAAGTCCTCAAACTGTGCGAAATCGACTGTATGAGTACGGCCTACGAGTTCGACGCCCAATCAGGTGCCCACCGATACGTCACGGGAATCGCGCTCGGGAATCTATATGAATGGTGTAGAGAACGCATAACATGGACCCAGGAACAATGGGATAAAATTATATTTTCCGACGAGTCGCGATTCGGGTTTAAGCCTGATACAAGAAGGGTGCGAGTGTTTCGTCGGCGCGGAAATACTGAAAGGCTCAGGTGCATTCAGGAAGTTCATCCATACAGCGGCTCAACAGTTATGTTATGGGCGGATACTATGAAGAACAGGCGAACTGAGCTCGTTTTTGTAAATGGAAACATGAATGCTGAAAATTACATTGAGGATATTCTCAGACCTTATGTCTACCCATTTGCACAAACCCTTGGCTCCGATTTTAGGTTAATGCATGACAATGCGCGTTCACATACAGCTCGGCGAACCAGTGAATACTTTGCAACGGAGAACATCCGGGTATTGCCCTGGCCTGCACAATCGCCAGATCTCAGCCCCATCGAGCACGCATGGGACATGCTCCAGAGACGTGTTTTGAAGGACTTGGACGGAGCGACAACAACCCAACAGCTGAAGGATTTGCTACAATTCCATTGGGAGCGAATACCGCAAGATGAAATAAACAGTCTCATTAATTCAATGAATAATCGTTACCGACTAGTTCTGAATAGCAGAGGAGACCATACTTTGTATTAAATTGTTCTATTCTTTCACAATAAATACATTTTCTTTAGAAATTTCATTTTGTAAAAAAAAGTTTAGTTTCTTATGTATCTTAGTTTCTACAGTATATTCTAATATTTTTCATTTCTGTTATTAAAAGAACTTATAAAGACAACAGCTGTTATTTTTACATCATAGAACCCTAAAGATATTATTTTAAAAATAAAATACAACGTTATAATGTGAAGAACCATCCTAAAATTTAAATTAGTACATGTTGCTTAGACTTTTTTGATGAGTGTATATTACTATTATTATATAGTCTTCATCGGAATTAAAACGTGGTATATGAAGAGTGTTTTATTTAAACATTTATATCCTGTTTTTAGGTTCTATTTGCATGAAAATTTTCTAATAAATGTTCAACATCGTGACGAAAAGAACGAACAAGAAAGCGAGTTAATAAAAAATGGCCAGATGCGAGTCGAACTGCCGCATCGAGGGTCCCGTATCACAAAACAATTTATTTATGCTTTCTACTTATCTTGTCAACTCACACTTGCCCAGTTTTTATTATTTATTTTGTTATTTTAATAAGCGCTTGCACTAAATATACGCCAAAACATAGTGTTGAAAGCAGTTAGTTTAAATTTACACCAAGAGATGGCGCTGCCACAATTCGGTACTGACTATAATTGCGTATTGCGCTTTTCATATGGGCATTTTCGATAATCATTAAAGAGCCGAGTTACGAGTTAAAAATTGTGTTTTCGTTCTACCCCTTTACAGTGAAGAGTATTAGACATTCAAGTGAGTTGTGAACACATGGTGATATTTAATTTTTTTAATATTATTATTTAATATATATCTGCACACTTCACAATATACAAAGCACACGCTTTAAATGTAAAATAGACAAATTCACGGTGAGTCGTCTACATACAAAAAGTCGGACATACCACAATTAAATATTTTAAAATAGTAGTTTCACAAAAAATAACAATTAAAATCCTTTATTTAAAAAAATGAGCCGTCACGGGACACCTGGCGGATCTGAATCATCGAAATTGTTCGAAGCGAACGAATCCTAAATTCTTGGCTGAGTGCCTTATGCGCTCGCGTTAGTAGTCCAGTGAAGCTGTTAAGACCTTGCTAGGTCAATAGCGTAGTCAGCTCGAGAAAAAAAAATCAAATTCTCAAATTACACTATTATAGGTATGCGAGCTCAGTTCGGCAACAGAGATTACGCACAATCGTTTGTGTTTGCCGTCGTAGTGTCGTCGCCACGCCAACAATCAGGTTTACCCGCGCCTATAGATGTTTAATGTCAAAAACAGTAGAAATAAAGGACCTAAAATGAAGTTTGTTACTATGCACAAGATATTAATGCTTTTAATTTCCTATGAATTAAAAACAGTTTTATTCGCTTTACTTCTGAATCTTTACTGTAATTAAACAAGTGTTTCATATTTGCTGTTTTAAACAGAAATCAAATGGTGTTTAAGATAACGACTTTATAATATTTAGTGTTTTCTCGAACCCTTGTATAGTCATGAACGACCGTGTGTCAAAAATAACATCAGTCAATAACATCGGTGTTACTAAAGAATATTTTTTCAGAAATATAAACTTACTTTTATTAACAGCGTCTTGTGATGTCTTCTTTGGGCTCAGATTCAAACCCGTCAAAAGGTTGCCTGGTGGAAAAAACAAAAAGATATTAGCCAGTTATAGTAAAGGAATCGTCTATTAAATATAAATGTAATTATCTTTATGCAGTAAGATGCAACGAAATTTAATAGATATATTTGAAAGGGAAACTATCTGATTAGAAATACCCATAGTTTACAGAATCTATTTCCTTTATTTTTCAAATAACAAATACAGTAAATTACTCATTAAAATAAGTAAAGTGGACGCAGACGGTCTATTGTCATAATGCTGGATACCGCGCGAAAATCGTGCTGAAGCATTTCAACTTTCTTTATTTTTTACCAGATTTAGTTTTTTACGTGGGGACATCCTCATGACACTGCACCCTCTCGAAGGACATTGTGGGTAATGTGACGCTCTTACTCACGATGAGGGGTACACCCACGATGTACCCTCTACCGCCATAACGGAGCAACAAACGGTAGCGCTTGCACTCCTTATAACGCGGCGGCTGGTACACTACGACTGACTCTCGATGGTCATACCAATGCAACTAAAATGACTACTAGCACAAGTGTGGCCAACTTGGATGTAAATTTGAATCTGTCTATCTCAAAATATGTGTATAGGATATATGATTTAGGATCACTCAAGTTTATCTAAGACTATCCAACCAAACCAAGAAAAAAAGTTCCTTACAGAACTCATCTGCCATCTGGGCGTATATGCAGGTGTTGTGTTATGTGTGTTAGCTAGGAGATGCGGTGTTATTCTATCGCAAAACCGAGGTTCTTATCTTCTATACGCATATATCTGTGCTGTTTTGATTTTGTGAAAAAATATTATAAGTGGCAGGAATAAGTAAAAAAATACATTTCAGTCACTTTTAGAAAAGTCTGTTTTTTTTTATATCAAAGGAAGGCAAACGAACTGGTGGGTCATGTGATGTTAAGTGATCACCACCGTCCATAGACACTAGCGACATCAGGGACGTCGCAAGTGCGTTGCCAGTCTGTATATGGGAGAAGGGGGAGGGGAAGGAAAGGGAAAGAAGGAAAGAGGAGGGGACGTGGGCCTCCGGCTCTCTCACTGACCGAACGAAACACAACAATGCAAGCACTGTTATTTCACGTCGGTTATCTGTGAGAGGGGTGGTACTACCCCGGAGGAGCCGACCCATTCATGCTGAAACCAAAAATAGCTTCAGCGGGGCTCTACCACCTACAAACTGTTTGTTTGTCTGTCAGTTTGTTTGGAGACACATCACTGCTAAAATACTACCTTTATAATAAAACCTCAAAAATATCATAAAACAAGTCCACGATAAACATCAAACCTTTGTTTTGTTAAAATCGGTCGACTCTATCAAAAGTTATTGTAACTTTAATGACGACGCTAAGTACGAGAAAAAAGTAGATAAGTAAAAGGACTTGATACATGTTTTTTCATACATATAGCATTACCATCATATCAATAAAAAAATTTACAAAAAAAAATTGAACCGACTTCGATATCAAAACCTTATAAGCACTGAAAAGTTAAAAATAAATATATTATTAAACTAGCTGTTACCCGCGGCTTCGCACGCATTTTTTTTAATATATTAAATAAATTTAAAATTGTGATTACACATCTAGTGTAAATTACAATAATACTATTTCTAAAATATTTGTATCACACGCACATCATCTACCGTAACAGGTAACGTGTACATTATGTATGTGAATACTAATACTGTATCGAATGGGATGGGATTATGATCAGCCACATAACTGGAATTTTAAACTATATATCACCCTCAGTGCTCACACTATATAAGAAAATAATGAAAATATGAAGCTACACATTATCAAACAATATTAAATAAAACAGCTAATTAGTTACTTATTTGCCCGTAGAATTCCCGTTCAAATATCACTTGTAGTCCGGTGAAGCTGTTAAGCGTAGTCATTTCTAAGAAAAAAAAAAACATTCAAATAGGTCCAGTCGTTTCGGAGATTACTCGGAACAAATAAAAAAAGCAGACATATCGACAGAGTTAAAAAAAAATGTTGATGTTTGTAGGATCACAGATTGTATTCACCAAAAATAATTTATTTTAATATAAATTATACTCACTTTACTTTTATAATACGTAATATATCACAAATAAAAAATTGGCAACAAAAATAATGTAGAATAGAGTTTTTTAAGAGTGTTTGGCGGGATTTCAGTCTGTCAGGTAGTAGATTTTATATTTTTTTCATAATATTGTGTTACATGATTCTATATCGTGTAGAAATTGGTTGCGTATTATATAATATCGTTCGTTTATTTTGCATAAGTGAAATGAATGAAAAATAAAACCATGAAGCATTAATTCTATGGTCTTGAAGATTAAGAAGATAAAAAATTACGTTATATTATGTAGAGGATTCGGCGTTTATACCTTTACATTAACTTGGACATAAAAGAAAACTAACTATATTGACAACTTCAGAATTGGCTGTATGGATTAATTCCTTCGACTGTATTATTGGACGAATATTATTACTACTAAATTTTCTGAATAACAACACAAAATAAACTTAAGAAATGTTTGCGATATATACGTAACACGTATAATTAAAAATCGAAAACAAAACTAACGTAGAATAAACTTTTTGGATAGGAATACAAAATAAACCATGAAAATATTTTTAATAGAATGTTATCGCGTTACCATGGCAACGCGTATAATACTGACATTAACACGCAGCGGAAGCTTCCAAAGTAGCCCGATTTTGAGACATTCTTCATTAGTGCTCAGCTCCTTTTGGTTTTAACGTGATGATATGTAGCCTATAGCCATCCTCGATAAATGAGCTATCTAACACTAAAAGAAACTTTTAAATCGGATCTGTAGTTCTTGAAATCATAGCGTTCAACCAAACAAACAAACAAACTCTTCAGCTTTATATATTAGTATAGATTAACCAAATTAAATAAAATATATGATTATTTTCGCTACGTAGAGATATATTGGAAGTCGGTGCCAACCGAAAATCATATCTACTACATAGGTACAAAATTTAAGTCCACTCTCACGTCTCGTTATGTATATTTGTATAATGATATTACATTACTTTACTTTATTACATTACTTTTCAACCTGCATCAATTTTGAAATTTTCGTTGGCACCGACTTCCAATATATCTCTACGTAGCGAAAATAATCATATATTTTTTTTAATTTGGTTAATTTAATAATATATTTATTTTTAACTTTTCAGTGCTTATAAGGTTTTGATATCGAAGTCGGTTCAATTTTTTTTGTAAACATTTTTATTTTTCCATTTTTAGTGTATATAAATATATTTTGTATGGTTTTAATTAATTACAAAATAAGGAAGGTTTAGTGGTTTTAAAAATCTTAATCTATAGTAATCCTTCCGCAACGCTTACGCTCTTACTTTGATCATAGCTGCGGTCTTTTTGATAACAGTTGTATTTTATGTGAAGTGGACCATAAATAAAGGTGAATAACTGAATTCGTTCATAGTGATCGTAATTAGACTTCTAGTAGCTAGGCTAGCTAGTAGCCTACCTATATATAAGCGGTTACCTGTATACCTGTAATGTTTATAATAATACCGAGAGGTCTGAACAATAACTAAAAAAGAATAAAGAAAAATATAAAGTGGCTTACCACCATTTTTCTCGATATTTTTCTAGTACATGACTTTGATTTAATTTGATAAATAAGTAATTGTTCTTCAGAAGTTCATAACTTGACAAACAAACATGATATTACATCGTACTAGATCCAACTGATCAAATTAGGTTGATTGTCAACGAATTTCAGAACCTCATCTTTCCTAATGTCCGCTTCACGGAAATTGCCTCAACAGTCATAATCCCACACGTAAGTCCTCGTCAAACGAGTCTTATGTACCCAAACACAAAATAGCTGCTGTAAGCCGTTGAGGAGTTCCATTCCAATTTCTCCATTATCATGATGAAATCAGGATTGATTAAATGATATTCACTACAACTACTACTACACTACAACAGGTTGTTCCAAGTTATTATCAAAATTAGCTTATGGGGAAGTTCATTTATTCATATAAGCTTTATTCATCCCTTTATTTTACAACCCTTATGGTTGGATTTTTTTTTTCAATTTGAAGAACACCATTCCCATGTATTGCTGATTCAAATAAAATTGTTGAAATCGGTTTCAAGTACACGAAAATACGTAGACACGAACTGGGTGAAAATCAAATAAACGACATTTTACCCCCTTAGGGGTTGAATATTTTGTTCAAATTTATATGGGACCACCTTGGGGTATAGCCGAATCAAACAGAAAAAGAATCATTAAAATCGGTTCACAATTGACGGAGATATCGATTAACATACATAAAAAAAAAATACATACACCCGAACATAGAACCTCCTCCTTTTTCGAAGTCGATTAAAAATAAACAAGTAAATTCCGTTTAGTAAAAGTAGCAGACGTAACAAAAACCACAGGTAAAACTAAAAGTATATTAATATAAATGCAAAGAATCACCGAATATGTAAATTCCACCGACCACAACTTTCGCTTATTCTATAAAGAGACGACAGTGTTTTTAAATTAAATCAACAATATTTAATGTTTTCTTTATTCTTCCAGGGTTGTCCAAATACAGTGAGATTTTTTTTCAGCAAAGTGCTTTTAAAATGTTCTTATGTATTTTTTGCAAATTTTATTTGTTCTGAAAAAACATACAAGCTTCGATGTCGTTACAACTCTTTGATTAAAGATAATTAGATCACGACTTCGAAAACGTAATACCACAGAACAAACCAGTCAATTCTCAACATGATTTTAAAGAATTTAGAAGATCGTGCATGACTGAGACATAGGCAACCTATGGTGCAAATACAATATCCAGTGTCAAAGGTGAGCAATTGTCTTGATGAGTGAGAGATGAGTCTTGTTAGGTACATTTGAGAGTTAATCCTTCTTCTAGGTTTAGCGTGTTTATCTTTATGGTTTTCAGCTTTTATTTTATCATGGGATAGCATTATACGACAATAATTATAACAATAAATAATGAAATATATTTCAGCATTTAAATACTCAAATAATATTATAAGATAACTAGCTGGCCCGTGCAACTTCGTTTGCACCAAATCGGTTATTACCGGTTTCAAATCGCGATGGTAAAATAGTGGTTGATTGTAAAGGGTTGAAAATTCAGGGTTATATGTATTTACTAATGCTGTATCATAAAAAAAAAATATTTTTTTTATCAAAACTTGAAAAAAAAATTAAGGGGTGGATTACCCTTAACATTTAGGGGGATGAAAAATAGATGTTGTCCAATTCTCAGACCTACCCAATATGCACACAAAATTTCATGAGAATCGGGAAAGCCGTTTCGGAGGAGTTTAACCACAAACACCGCGTCACGAGAATTTTATATATTAGAAATTAGCTTCTACCCGCGACGTCGTCCACGTGGAACAGTTATTTTGGGATTACGCTAACACGCAGTGAAAGCTCTCAAAAGGAAAAAAAAACGATTTTGAAACATTTTTCATTGGTGCTCCGCTCCTATAAATGAGGTATCTAACACTGAAATAATTTACAAAATGGACAAGTAGTGCCTGAGATTAGCACGTTTAAACAAACAAACTCTTCAGGTTTCTAATATTCGTATATATTTTTAATAGTCAATCGTTATCACTTGCCACACGTTAACGTATAGGAAGGAAAAGAAAATAATGATAGTTTCACTTGTGTTGACAACCCTAAATAGCCCGTGTACCATGCGAATCGAAAGTGAAAACATAAGTCCCCGTGATAGAGAGGCCGACGACCTGGCCCCTCCGTAAGGTCAAGTATTCACTAACGACTCGTTTTCGACCGCGAATTAATTGCGTGCATGAAATTATTTTATTGCTTTTCGTGTTACAAATATACATTACACACGAGCCTTTTAAATAATTAATTGACAGAAAATCGAGGCCTTTTTGGTTTCTTTACATATCTCTATAGACTGGAGTTAAATGTAAACAATTTGAAATATTAATTATGAAGGCCAAATAACAAAACAGATTAAATATTTGATATAGACAATTTATATTCCGACATAATGAGACAATTATAAGCGTGTGCTAAAGGCACGCAACAATATGTTTTTAAGGAAATAATAAACATGACAAAATATTTTTTTTCTCCAAATACTTTATTTTTTTCCTATTCATAATTGTGTTTGGTTATTGTTTTAAAAAAAATGTTAACCCTAACCACATGGTCATTTAACATCAGGTGAGATTGTGTTTTTTTTTTATTTCGATCGAACTACGCTATTGACCTAGCAAGGTCTTAACAGCTTCACCGAACTACATATGAGATTGTGATCAAATGTCACTGCTTACATATTAACTCCTTGGCTGTTTTTTTAAATCCAGTTCTCACAACGGAGCACGTTTTTAAATTTCTAGACAATCCATTAAGATTATAATTTTATTTTAAATATTTTTTTAATGTTTGTTTTTGAAATTTTGTAGCTTTTTTTAATTTATGCTGCCAACAGTCTCTTAACCAACACATCATAAAGTCTACATTTGTTTCTATGGAGTTATAGTTTTATTATATGGCATTATGCATATACATTGGATAGTCCAGGGTTTAAAGAACGCTCTGGTATTTTTTACTTAATATATTACGTACCGATTGTTAAGAGACTTGAATTATATAATTTAACTCTACAGTTAAACACGTCAGCGATAACCGAGACAGGTTTAGAAGGTTTAGTGAAACATTTCTTCGAGCGTAGAGTTAATGTTTTGTCACCGTCAATCAAGTGTTAATTATCCTTTAAAGATCGTTAGGTCACTTCTTAGCTGATAGTAGGCTACTGTTAAAGGACGAAGAATTGTTGATAGCTGAAGTCAGAATGAAGTGTTAACTTATAACTCTAAATTTTTTTCTTAATTTTACATACATAATAATTTGAACAGAAATAAATCTTCAAATAATTAAGAACTTCATCGATTAAACATTATTGGCAAATTTAGAAATTATGCTAAAAATATATGAAAGTGAAATGATAGAAAGGATTTAAGATAACATAAAATTTCTCTAACATTCTAATATTGTTTATGATCATATGCATGTAACTTTTATTATAGAATGTTGTTATATAAATCAATTATTTCATTAATATACATTTTAAATCTATTAACGATAAAATAATCTTTTTTTTCAGTTTTATTTTTGCCAACATGACATCTAATAGATCAATATTCTAGTAAATTATTACTTGTCTTATCGAATTGGTAATTATATAACTAGTTACTTGCGATCATTTCAGTGAACCAACATGATGGTGGTCGTCTTGTTAGAACTTTCCAGTGAGTTTTTGTGGCAAATCAGAATCCATGCTCCGTGGTATTATTTCCCATCTACTTCACTTGTGCGACCCAAACTATATTACGTAAAACACCATCAATATTACAATATATCGAGTCAGATAATACAAGACTATGAAAAAAATATAAAATTCACAAGATGACATTCCAAGATCCTGTCAAAAGCAAATAATATTCTTGCATCTACTTAAAATGTTTTCCGTGTTCATACTCTTCTAACAACTGTCATCTCGGTACTTGCATCTTTTATACACATATTATTATCCGTCTTAAATAGACATATATATTAGAGCTATTTCAATACAATCATATAGCAGTAAAATTTTTGAAGTTAAAAGTCTTAGGCACGGTGAGCGGTATTTTTAGCAGGACATAAACATGATTACACATCAGCAACATCCTATTAAGACATGACCGATCGTATTGAAATGAAAAAGAAATAGTCCCGCCATACGAATCCCGAGGAATCCGTGTTATGTAGAAGATTTTATATTATATTCACAATCTTGTGTTTCTGACTCTATACTATGTAATAATGGTGGTGTTTTACGTAATAAAATGCGTTTATTATGCACAAGTTAAGTGTATGTAAAACAATACCATGAAGCATATATACTGAGATGCCACAAAAACTCTCTGAAAAGTTGTAACAAGGGGACCACCTTGTTAGAACACTGAAATGATCACAACACACTTATAATATTATTAATGTTGGCTACTAATAAATATGGATATAAAGACAGATTCTACACAAACAGATCTACCAACTGAACTAGAATACTGATTAATAAAGTCAATGATCAATAATTTTAGTCACGTAGTAACTGAATCATAGTTAACAAGAAAAGCTAACAAAAACGGTCTGCACGTAAACTATCGGTTCAACCGTGTAAAATTGATTTAGTTCTTGTTGCTTTTTTGTTTTTTTTTTTTTTGTAAGGTCATCGCTATCATCCCTGCACAGCGAGCAGGTTAAGCTCCATTGATTCTAAACTTATGTATTCTCAGAGTTTGAAATCGTCCATACGTCGTGAGCTGGCATGCTCATACCTTCTTTTGGGAAGAGGCCTATGACCCTGCAATGAGGCTCTATAGGCTAATGGTGATGATACTAGGCAGTTTCTAACATTATTTACGATTTTAAGAATGTTTTCATTAATAAAACGTCATCTACAAACTGATTTGAGTTTTAAATTGAATTAACGCATACAAAGCCGTAGACAATTGCTAGTTATTTATTTTATTATACTCCCTTAATTATATGGTGAGAGACGTTAACTATACGATATGAGAGTTTTAGTGAGAATTACAAGAAATCCTATACAAATATGTGATGAAATACAGCCGAAAAATTATAGAACCTTTCCTTGAATTTGTAAATAAGATAAGGCGTGGCCAGTATGACCAGCTGTCGTGAAATGTTAGCACAGCCTTCACATTAAGCCTTTATCATCGTGTAAACTGGGCTTTGGGTATAGTTATAAAGTAGGAACGTTTATCAGTGCATAAGGCGATCCTTATTATATGGCAGTATACAAAACAAGGGTTGGGGGTCTTTGATTTGCCTTTTTTGATGTAGTAACAGATGGGGTGAGTAGCGTGGTCTTATCCACTGAGCAATCATCGCCCTCATAGCGAACGACTATACGTTAATTCCTCTATAGACTAAAAATTCCTTAATTCTAGACTTATTAATTACTACCAATGAATCAATAAGAAAATCTGACGGAAATAAAAAATACTTATATATATGTTTATATAAACACGGGAGGGGCGGTCAGAAATTGGGGTGTAAAGGGTGTCGAATAACATCATAAGACTTGAGACACCCAAGCCAACCTCACCTGCACGTGGTGCACCCTGCTAAATAAAGAACGAGGCAATGGCGAAAGCGGGGTGGTAGGGTTTTACAGCCTGACTGGGTCGCAACCACCATGTATTTGGCGAAAAAGTCCGCAATAGTGATTCGCTTCTGCGTGTCGCGTTTCGGGATCAGCCTGTGCATATCCAGCTTTTTTCAGGCCGGCATGATAATGGCGACCGGCGATGGACAGTGTGTCAATCGGTGGTCGCTATTATTTTTGGATTGTACTTTGCTTACCATCAGGCATAGTGCAGTCACTTTGCCGTGCTACAATAAAAAAATATATATATATCAAAAATTCTGCGTACATAAAACATGAGCAGCCCCTTTCCAAACGTATATAG
The DNA here is from genome assembly GCA_014332785.1 of Antheraea mylitta. NCBI lineage: Eukaryota > Metazoa > Arthropoda > Insecta > Lepidoptera > Saturniidae > Antheraea > Antheraea mylitta. Next base: position 944,949 of record JACEII010000051.1, on the reverse strand, counting down.
AATTACATTACTAGATACTTTTACAAATTAAGAAGTACGTAGAATAGTTCCTTTAAACGAGAGCACTATATTCTGACCGCAACTGCTGTACCCTGCCATAGGTATGGGAGCGGCGAGACGGGGGGCGAGCGTACAGTCTGTGTCAGATGTACATGAGATAAAATATCTCAAGATGACCGGGTCGTACGTGCTCTTTTCTTCCCACGCCCCACCTCCCCGCGCATACCTAAGGCGCGGTACAGCGGCTGCGGTCATTGGTCATTACTACTATTATAATATATTATAATTATAATAACTACAATTTAATACGCTAATTTTACCCGGGGTTTGATCTATATATAGAGAGCAGTACTTTCTTGTATTAACATACCTAATATTCATTACTATTTATGTTACGGATCCAAACGGTATGCATATCATGATTATAAGTTTAGTGGTTAACGCATGAAAATGCAAAAAATAAACTTTTTAATATATATAATATACAATTAGTATTTATAATATATATGAGGATAACTGTTCTCTATATATGCTTATCAGACAAGTAAAATGATAACTCATTTTTAAGTAAATAATAATAGGCATAGAAACGTTAAAAATACCTTCGACAGATCCTACATAAATCTATAATGTGTTATCTCTTTTAATTCATTTGGTTTACATAAAATCATAAATTCATAAAATGAAATAAAATAATTTCAAAAGGAATTTAAATATTTGTGCTAAAAGTATTAACAACTTATACTTCGATCATAATGTCATGATATTCCTGATCTGAACTATCGTTATAATGTCGGTGGAGTCATTGTTAAAATCCGCTATAGTTAGTTGTACATTTGTTTCGCCCGGGAATAACTGATGGGCACACAACCCTAGATCTAAAGTAATCAGAAGATATACAATGAATTCTCGTATTCTACAAATTTGTACGTATTTTACCAAATTTTATCACGCCGCGTTTCCATTAATAAGTTTAATTATTTAAACTGTTCATCATCAGAATTGACACTGTTATTTTTTTTATTTATACGCGTTTTACCATAACTCGTCTTATAAAGCGGGTAAAGTCCCGGGCGGTTACAAGTTTTATAAATATCGAAATAAAAATACACATTTGTTTGAATATTTCTTCGTAAACTACGGTAAAATATATAGACAGATTCTAATCAAGAATGAGATATAAGTGGAATAGTTATTTCGTCAAATAGAAAAGAGGGTTTTTATGGCTAATGAACTGGCGGACTAAAGCTAGTCTTACTAGAAAAAAATGTGAATACGTGCTGCCCATTTGACGGACTAAAATAACTACAAATAATTGAAACGCAAAAACATGGGACACATCCAGTATTTCTATATAGTCCGAGGGAATTCCCGACACAAACTGTATGAGGTTACAAAAATAGCGCAACTCACAAACATGATTCATTCAATGAACAGCTTCCAGTTTGGGCACTGCGAATTAGTGATGTTGCTGTCAATATTATTGTTCCTTGTGTTTTGTATTTTCGATGCGAAATCTCAACAAGCTAGTTACAATAGAAACCCAGATGGGACCGTGTCTAAATTCGCAAGTATACCGATTGCCGGCAACGAGCATTTCACAGTAAGCGCCGTCGGCTCTGAAGTAACCCGAGGACCGTTGTCAGCCGGACTGACTTTTAATACACCGTGAGTAGATTTAAAATCCATTAAACAATATTTTAGAAGTATATAAGCATTAAGGAAAACCGATAATAAAGTTATCTGTGCATTTTTGCAACGCTTTGTAACTGACGGCTTTTATCATGTGAGGTACTGTTAATTTCGTCTTAATTGTAGCAGTGACATATTATTACCTGTTTTATCTAAATGTATAATAATAAGTGTGGTAATTCTGCGATCGATGAACTATAGAACGGTTTGACTAATCAGTAATCACCCTTTTTCCTTTGAGATTATTTTTATCCTATGCATTTTATCATCATCGGCCGCTAGACGGTAATCGAGTAAATACAACTTTTCAATGTTTAATTCCATGCTATGAAAATTGGTATGGATAGATATTTGAACTGCAAAAATACAATAAATAATAACAAGCGCGTGCAAAACTGCGAGTCCAGTTCGTTTTTTTTTTCATAATTGAGTCTTTATCTATACTAGTCTACACTAATATTATAAAAAGGTAAAGTTTGTGAGTTTGTGACATGGTAGGAATCTCAGGAACTACTCTGGTCCGATTTTAAAAATTCTTTCAGTGTTATATAGGTGTAGCTCATTTATCAAGGATGGTTATATACTGTATATCATTACACTAAGACCAATAGGAGCGGAGCACCAATGAAGAATGTTTCAAAATCGGGGATTATTTTCCTCTTGACAGCTTCCGCTGTGTGTTAGCATTAGCACAAAGTTCCACGCGAACGGCTCGGGCAGCGGCTAATCTTAAAATAAAATAAAACGCATGAACTTGCCGCCACATTTCACAACGTACAACTTTTCCTATTGAAAATGTTATTGCCTTTGTCTTAATTTTTACACGAACAAAAAAACTTAAGATTTTACATCAATCTTCCTTTGAGTTTTACAATATAAATGATGGATATATATTTTAGTGAAGGTCACAGTATCGGATTCAGAGAAACCCGAGTGCCTGGCTTCGGAGACAAGTCAACGGTTGACTGTAACGTGAACCTGGCTAGCGGTGGTGACCATAACTTGAACGTCAACGCGTTTAGAACTGAAAATAAGCCTGAATTTGGCAACTCATTCAGCACGGTCGGCGGTGGATTGGATTATACATACAAGTGAGTGTTGTCAAATCTTTAAACACCTAGATAATACTTTTTTTTCTATTCTCTTTATCTTTGTATTGGGTTTGTTTAAAAGAACTCTTCATCCTCATCCGTGCCAAAAACAATAATCAAAGAAACACTTTTAACAATATAATAAATTATAAATAAATTAAAAACAAAGCTGACTTCAAATCACTTTCTTGCTCTTATACGCATTTAATATTTTTGCTACTTTTTATTAAAAAGTTGAACTTATTCATTTAGATAATACTGTTGATGTTCCATACATTTTTTTCTTCGAACTGATTACGCTACTGACCTAGCAAAGTCTTAACAGCTTCACCGGACTACGGTTCCAAACATATGCAGGCTACGGTTGCCGCTTATAAACGTTGTATGTGCTTCTTAGACATTGTCCATAACTATTATCACTCCTTTATGTTTTTATCTTTATTCAAAATCTGCATAACCAAATACAATCTGATAATAAATTAAGGTAAAGTTAATATAATTTTCGGGACATGAAACTCTGTCGACAGTGTTATTAAACTGATCAGTAAACCTATACACACTTGCTGATATTGAAATGTAATATCCCGGAATGAGCTCGTTGTTGGTATTTATGTAGGAATACTACGAAACTTAAAAACTTATATTTAGAGATATACTATCTGCAGAAATATACAGTATGACCATGTAAGAAAAAAAGGCATTTAAAAGTCAATCTGTTGAGATATTTAATCACAATATTTTTACATTTCCATGTGACTTTTCAAACATTGTCTTACCAATTAAAAATATAACAAAAGAGAATTAGCTAAATATGTGCAGTAGTTCTCAAATGATAAGTTTATATACACTCGATAATTCATTTATTTCTATAAATAAATATATAACAATTTGGAACTAAAGAAATTCTGTCATTTGTCACTTTCGATTGTTCTTCTATTGCAACTATCACCAAATTATCACAAAATAAATCAAAATTCAATCTTTCATTGTTTTTTCCAAAACCTTTCATTTTATTCTAGTTTGTATTAAAATTAGTTTTATTATTTCATACATTACTTCTTCAAATAAATTGCAATGGATAAAGATAGAGACAATAAACAGAGGGAGAAATTATAAAAGTAACTCACATAAATATCGTTGTCTCGTAGTTTAGACTTCTCCTTTCCCGACTAAGCAGCACGCACTCGTATAACAGTCACTTATTGGATTAGCAAATAAATCCCGACTATTAGGTTAGTTTTTAATCATTTTGTCACCGCAATTATTTGAGCGTCACGCCGTTCAGTTTCAAACTTGAACTAATAGTGACTGAGTGTGAGAGAAAGGGAGAGATATAGGTAGATACATGAAAGGGATGGAATGTGTATAATGATATCCACGTACCCTATGGTGATTGTGAATCAGATCAGTAACTAGCGTCTTATTGCCAAGTATACATACTATACTTAAAAAGGTCATAAGAGTCTGTGGAATACTATTCACATATTCGAGGGTTTGACCCCCGGCATGTACCAACGATTTTTTCGTAATTCGCGTAGATTTACTAATTTAAACAATAGTTTACATTAACAACTTAAAATTTACCCACACTATCGTTTGACGGTGAAGGAAAAAATCGTATGTGTGTAGTAGCGCTGTATGTGAGAAAACACAGAATTGTGGATTTCTCAAAATTTGCAATCACCAATACATCGTGTGCTGACGTGGAGTGATTATGCCCATCATTTCCTTCGGGAAGGCGCCTATGGCCTTGCAGTGGGTCTCTTATAGGCTGATAATGATGATGATAATATTGCAGTAAAAGTGTTTATCTGACTTACTAATATATTCAACCCAATCTCTTTCTTGGCGCGTAGCTTGAGATCAGTGATAACTAAACCGACTCATTAGCAAACCACCAAAGCCAATCTACTCATGGGGTTTAAAGATGGTTTAAAAATTTGAATTTATTATGAAATAATCCTTCAACAGAGAGAAACTTGGTGCATCAGTGATGGCGGCCCACACGGATCAACTAAATCGCAATGATTATTCAGTACATTCAAAGGTCAACATACATAAAACCCCGTCGTCTTCTCTTGACCTCAAACTTGGTGCTGATAAGTTCAACTCACCTTACTATCTATCCAGCTGGCAACCTAGCGTAAGACTGGAGTACAATATTCGTTTTTAATAAATGTTCCGTATTTTTTTTTATAGAGTGAAAAATATACTTTCTTACCATTAGAACGTAAGATTCGGGCACACATTAATCGACATGGAGTAGTAAAACCTAAAAGACCTATTGGCATAGTAACTACTGGAAATCCTATTGCGCGGTGGGCTGTCGAAACTGTAGCCGACGCATTATAACTGCGTTCCGGTAGTAGCTCACAACGCTCACGCTCACGACCGCGAGTTTTCCCGTTCCACTAGCTCGCGAGCGTTGCGATCGTAAGAGCTAGTGGAACGCATTTGTGGGCGTTTTGAGCGTTTAGATAAATAATAAAAATGGCGATCTAGAAAAAATAAAACAAAAACTTCGAGAGATTAAGTTACACTTTGTAAGTCTTAACAGTAAATTCATATAATTATGAAATTCATTTAAGTATATTAAAGAAACAATGTCTAATTCAATTTTTTTATTTTAATTATCATAAAAACATAAAAAATGACCTTATTGGTTAAATGAAAAATATTAAATCACCATTAAATAATTATAAATTAATTTTTAAATTGAATTTTAGAATTCACAACATTTTTCAAAAGAAGTAAAATTATCAAAACTTTATTGACGTATTTCATTTACGTATTTCAATACAATATGTTATTTAATATAAATATCCTATACCGTATCAAGTAATGACATTTTCACGGTCGCCATCTTTATTGAGAATCCCGCCAATTTTGACAACGCTCACGTCGACCCACCTCCAGACATAGGGCGTCGTGAGCTTCGCGTGAGCGTATGTTATGACGTCATCAATGACGTTTTCGCCACGACCGCAACGCTCGCGGTTGTCTAGTGGAACGGCGAAAAGGGCGTTGTGAGTGTTGTGAGCGTCTTCCGGAACGCACCCTATATAACCTTTACTAGCTGACAGGACCACGCGTTGCTGTGGCTCATTTATTGCATGTCGAATTAAAGCTATAATAAAACATTTACGTAACGCCATCTATGATATATCTATAACAGTCGGTTCTACAGTTTTCTGATAATAAACAAATTTAAAGCGCCATCTGTAACAGACTAAACTTACAACTGATAACAATAATCAACATTGACAATCATTTAATTTATAAATATTCCGGCTATTATTGTTAAAATAAATTATCGTATCCCTCAAGTTGGACCAAATTATACATAAATGCCTACTTTCATGAAGATCGGTTGAGTAGTTTCGGAGTTCATCGTCGATAAACATTATGACATAGGATTTTTATATATTTAGATATATGACGTGCGTGGGCTATGGTAAGTGACCTGGTACATGTATGTATTAAATATTTAGAGCAACTGACTACGTTCTTCGTTTAACAAGAGTATTATGCAAGAATCGACATGTGACTTCTGAACATGATAACAGTTCTTATTCTATAAGAGACACGAGTTCTTATTTTGTAAGATTGTAACAATTATCAGGTAATGAGAATCAAGGGATGATTACGGTGATATGATGTGTAACCAAATATACACCTAGTCCATAGATTTCACACGGTCGTACCTAAAATATATTTAAAAATACTTTATAGGTTTTTTTTTATACTAAAGAGCAGCACACAGGCAGACGGCCCATCTGATGGTAAATGATTACCGTCGCCCATGGACACCCGCAAAGCCGGGGGTATCGCTGTTGCATTGCCGACCTTATCATAATGCTAAGGGAATACTATACCGGTTAACTCATTCCATAACGACAGCGTACGCAAAATTGTCAGAACCTTAGACTTTTAAGAGGTTTTAGTTTTTACTACGATATCATCTGATACTAAATGGCGATGTGGTCTAAGATGCTAAATACGATTAAACCAGAGGTGAATTATTCTTAAGTGCAGCTGCCAAAATACACCAGCATGTGCTTGGCGACAACTTTTAAACTTAAGCGTGATAGGAAATCAGGCGGACTTCGAAAAAACCTTTCCAACATGCTATGGTTTCATCACGATGTTTTCCTTCCCCGAAAGATCCGACTCATAATAGTCCCCCAATATACTCCGAGTATAATAACCATATTATATACTATTACAGCATTCCATGTTTCCTGTAATGCTTGCCATCAGCGTCAGGTGACAACTTTACCAATTGTACTGATGTTAGTAAAGGTAGAAACAGAAATTATTAAGGTTTTAAAGCGATGGTAGTTTTTTTTTATATCAAAGGAGGCAAACGAACTTGTGGGTCACGTGATGTTAAGTGATCACCACCGTCCATAGACACTAGCGACATCAGGAACGTCGCAAGTGCGTTGCCAGCCTGTATATGGGAGAAGGGGGAGGGGAAGGAAAGGGAAAGCAGGAAAGAGGAAGGGACGTGGGCCTCCGGCTCTCTCACTGACCGAACGAAACACAACAATGCAAGCACTGTTATTTCACGTCGGTTATCTGTGAGAGGGGTGGTACTATCCCGGAGGAGCCGACCCATTCATACTGAAACCAAAAATAGCTTCAGCGGGGTTCTACCAACTACAGCTTAGTTGATAACGTGTTCGGACACTGCGTTAATGGACATAGGTTCAAATCCTAACAACTGAGTCGGAGCTTTTTGGAAAGCAGAGAATTATATTTATTTTTTCCCTTATCGAACTGAAATAGTTTAGCAAAATTATCCAACACAAAATACATATAAGAGTTATTGAGGTATATATGCTTGGTACACATATTATATGTTTCAATAACTCATATAAGTATTAATATGTAGTTTAGCTTAAGTTAGCTCAGATAGATCGCGAACTGCATGTAACAGGCAACAGCCCAAGCCGAGGTGTGCCGTGCACCTTTGAGCTAGTTGCCCAAATAAAATCGGCTGGGTGCCTTAAGCGCTCGCGTTAGCAGGCCGGTGAAGTTGGTAATACCTTGCTATATCAAAATTATAGTCGAAATAAAAAAAAGAACAGAACTACATGATTAAATTACTTTTTACCCTTAAATTATTAATACGATTAAAACCAAAGCTATTACAATTATACTCATACTTTCTTTAATAGATGTGATAGTTATTGCGTTATAGACGCAATGTATTACAGATTATTGAAAAGATCACACAATTATTCTGCTTTTGATTATCCATTACCCGTTATCACAGTATGAAAAAAGCAAACACTTCATGAACCAATAGATTTGAAAAAATCGAGTTGTTAACTCCTAACATCATGTTCAGTTCTGTTATATTATTGTCAAATGTAACGACACAAAAGTGTAAATTACCCAAAATAACTGATAACAGTTTATAAGGACAATTGTTGTATAACAATATTACAATTTCTTTTTTCTCGAAATGACTACGCTATTGACCCATCAAGGTCTTAACAGCTTCACCGGACTACAAACAATATTACAACGGAAAGCTAACTTAATGAAGAACGTTTGCAGTATCAACATACATTATGAAAATTATAAACTATAGATAGTCCGTTTACCTCTAACATCGCCATTAAGCCGTAACTTGGCGTGACAATTGTCCGTCACTTTCCGAAAGACTTTATAGCGTCTTATCAGTAGTTTAAACGATTACCTCCTAAACCGAAAGGTACAAAAAAGTTGGAATACCTGGGTGTCTTTTCGTGGAAAATGTTTTTATACTATTGTAGTATATCTCGCTAATAAGAGGCGCTATAGCCGTGTTCTTCATTATGTTTTATACTTAGTGTAATTTAACGCAGGCAAAATGGCGAGAGGTTGCTTGTAGTATATATTTTCATTATCCAATCAATAATAATTTACGCTTATCTTTATTATAAAATGATAAAATTTATTGAAAGTTGATTGATTTACGATCGGATCCCGTTGAAAGTGAAAAGTTTTTGCTTTCACGATGACCACGGCACAACAAAAACAGCTTGTTTAACACTCGGATAACGAACTGACAAAGCTTATCACATAACGTTCAGTAATGTATGGGTATGGAACTTACGATCTATAGGCTCAGTAAAACTTACCACCACCGTGCCACGAGACCTATCATTCTGACACCTTCTTTTTTTATACTTTATAGATATATTTGACCACAATCTCTCATGTGTTAACAGTTGTTTTGCGACAATTTTTCTACTTAAGAGTTGTAGCTAGCCAGACGGACTTAAACTCTACCACCACGACGTTTTGTTTCACCGAAAAGCTCCGAGTCAGTTGCAAGGATTCGAATCTACTCGTCCATCGATGCGGTGTCCGAAAACGCTATCAACTAAGCCATCATCGCGTATTGTAATTAATTATTTTTACAATAAATGAATAAGCTGTATACATTTCTCTATGACCAAGGTCAACGGACTGCATAACAACTTTTGCAAGCTAGTAGAAGTATTAACATAGTTTTTATTACAAAATCACCAATCAACTCAATCTGTAACTCGATGTGTATGCCGTAGTTGTAGAGTTCAAAACCTCGATAAAATTATAAGGATAAGATTTCAAATCTAATAAAAAGCGTTCGAAGACTAGGGAGCCATTTTAAGGAGCTCGCCTGACTAAATATCACGATCAAATCGATCTTCTACAATTAAAATTCCGGTAGCGCTAATTGGAAGCTGATTAGACTTTAAATATTTGTTGTATCCATTTTGTTAACATTCCAACTCTTCACAATATTAAAAAAAAAAAACTTTTTATTGTTAAAAAAGAAAAGTTTCTAGTATATAGTGAAACCTTATAGAAATTTTGCCTGTGCCAAAATATTAATTAGACTTAGTAGTGAAGAAAAAACATAAGTGAAGTCACACGCAAAGGTACCCAGCCGAGACGGCGACCGTTCCACTTAGGGTTGGCTAAACACATTATTTAACCGAATAATAATATGATAGTAATGTAACCCGTGATAACAGAAATATATTATATACTGGCTTACCCGGCTATGAAAATATAAATCCTATCTTTCAAGTGGGCCAAATTATGCGTAAATACCTACTTTTGGGAAGATCGGTTGAGTAGTTTCGGAGTTCATTGTGGACTAGCATCATGACTCTGGATTTTTACATAATAAGAATATCATTGCAAAGTCTTTTTTATGCTTATACGTTTTAATGTTTGAGCACAATCTTATTTAATGTTAAATGACCATGTTTTATAAGATGGTAAACACGATAGACCTATAGAGGACTGACTCTCAAGTACAGCTGCCGGAACTTGAGGGTAGTAGTTGCCAGGCGGACTTAGAAAAGGCCCTAACACCATGGTGTGGTTTCATCATTCGATTTTATTTCATCGAAATCTCCAACTCAACTGCTGGTGTTCGATACAACTATACAGCTACATATAAGCTGAACCAATTGAAATGAAACTTTCACAGTCATACAGAGGACTTTGTTGCGTATTATTTAAGCTACATATAATTACAAATTCCTATAGTCTGACTGTTAATATTCGCCGATTTTTCGGCGTACCCCAGTTCACGGCAACCCTATACAGAGGCTGCGTCTCGCTCCATTTCCATCGTCACACGTTATTGCGTTTAGCACAATAGCACTACTGTATGCTTCTTTGTTTCTTAGGTATGTTTAAAAAAATTAAATAGTTTTAAGTAAGTACATATGTTATTTGAAAGCTCAACATTTAAATTATATATAAGTATCGACCAACCTAACTTTTCACGAATGCAATATACCAATGTGACGTCATCGTCATAAGAGTTCATCGGGTCAACAATTCGGGTTGGCATTTCATCAGAATCGATAAATCTTATTAAGCCTATCAAACAAACAAAACGTTTGTAACGTATAATTTTATTTCTGTAATATTTTCTATGATAATATGATAATGATATCCTATGGCGAGATCTTAGAATGTCATGTACTGGATTTTATAATTTATTCATAATCTTGTGTTATTTGACTCTATATTTTGTAGTGTTGGTGGTGTTTTACGTAATATAGTTCGGTTATTGTGAGCACAAATGTAGTGGATCGGAAATAATACCATAGAGTATGGATTCTGAATTGCCACAGAAACTCTCTGCCAAATTCTAACAAGAGATCCACCATCTTGTTAGAACATTGAAATGATCGCAAGAAATTTGGAATACCTAAAAATGATGGTTTTCTTTTTACTACATCAATTATATAAACCTATATTCATATTATAAAGAGGTAAACTTTGTAAGTTTGGATGTTCAGGGTAATAATCTTCGGTAGTAGTAATACCTTTCTAGGTTTTCTTAAGATTCTCGTGTTTGGAAATGCAATTGGAACCGGTAGTAGACGATTAGGTGCAGAAATTGCAGGGTCAGCTAGTATAATATACACGTATTATACACATAAACTAATGAACCTAAACCTTTTTTTGTCTCGTAGAACCCTTACCAATTTTTACTGTATTGGGTAGACCCTCAATCTTTAGAATAGCTTTGAATCCAACTATAGAGCGAATACCTTTTAACTCCATAAATAAATACTTACATGTTTATTGTAAAGAAGTAATCATGTAAGTACAAACACACTATCATATTTTATTATTATTTTTATAGAAAATTAAACTTTTGGTCACAACTTGATCAAAGGCTATTGTTCTCGTTATTTGCATCTTGCCAACCCCTTCGAAATAAACCATTTTGAGAACCTGCGATGTAAACCTTCCAGATGAAAATCTCTAAACTATAGTGGGTGTACATACATTCACTATAGTTTAGAGATTTTCATACATATGAAACTGTATCTCAAACCTATACTTAGTTAACAAGAACTAAGGGAACACGCAAACAGACGCAAAAAATGACCTTTTACAATATTTGTAGATTTAAATATTTATCATTAATGTACAGGACGATACGTAAATTGCTCTTATGTTAATATCCACAAATTACAGTAAGGAACTTCTTTGCGATATACATTAATAGTAGCTTTTAAAACATGTGAAATAAAAATATCTTGTTAATTCATACGACCTTCGGAATAAATATAATTTTCAACACGCGTTAAAGAGACCGAGTTAAAGTTTAATGGGACAATAATGAGACGGTGCGTTTAAAAATGTGTTAAAATAAGGCATTTCATAACGCGCATGCACGTCTGACGGAAATGGGACGACATTCCGTTTCGTTAAAGGTCTGGTTACATTGAGGTTTTTGCAGCGACATTAAATTTAAAATAACAATTTTAATTTACTACATTAAATGGTAGGTGTGCAACTATCCCAGCATAGCCTGAGATAAGCGAATTGTTAAGATTCGTGTCAGAATAATTTTATAATGTTATCTCTTATAGTAATGTCTACTTCTAGTGAAAACTGTAATCCTTGCTAATATTATAAAAGCGAAAGTTACTCTGTCTGTCTGTCTATCGTGCTTTCACATTAAAACTACTGAACCGATTTAAATGAAATTTGGTACACAGATAGTCTTAGGGCCTAATAAAGGACAGGCATTAACTTAATGCGAAAACCACGTTGAAAGAGGGGATAAAAAGTTGTATGGACGTAAGAGCTTGGAACTTATTTTTTGGGCAGATGATTCGATGTAAATAAATATGACATTCAGAGTTTGTAAAAATTTTCCCCTCAAGGATTAAATTAACAATAAGAAATAAGGGATGAAAGTTTGTAAGAAAATATGTAAGGTTACGCGCCAATTTGAAAAATTCTTTCAGTGTTAAATAGCTCATTTATCGAGGAAAGCTATAGGCTATATATATAATTACGCTAAGACAAATAGGAGCTGGGAACCATTGAAGAATGTTACAAAATCGGTTTTTTTCCTTTTAAAAGCTTCCGCTGCGTGTTAGTTAGCCCAGTCTTTATTTCACGCGGACGAAGTCGCGAACAGAGGCTAGTAAATGTATAAATTCTGCACTTGGTGATTAAAATCAACTCGAGAAGATGAATTTGTTTAGTAATGGCATATTTTGTCATTATCTGCTTCTATATAGTCCTCCTCATCGATTTCGATGACGGCGACTCCAAAACGTTTCATTTCTTTCGAGCGTGGACCCTAATGTGACTTGCGAAACCAAACTTGCTCTTGAAAACCCGGTCAATTACAGAGCAGTAGAGCTGGCCATTTTGATTGTATGTGTACGTGTAAGAAAGTTTCGGTCTATCTTTTAGTACTTGGCGTTTGTCGTCAATTGTTAGCAATCGGTTAGCCTCAAACCTTGCAACACTTTTAAAGATGGTAGAGCGCCAAGCCGACCGTTGTAAAGCGAGATTTTCCCAACACGTATAATCAACACTGCAAGCGTTCAAATATCTTTTAAACACATCCTTATAACGCAGATGCTGATCACTGTGCTTCTGTTTACCCTTTGCCATCTCGGAGTAAAAGACTGCTTTTGGCAAGCAACGGTCATCCATGCGAAGTATGTGTCCACACCATCTCAGTTGATACTGTATAAGTAGTACTTCGATGCCAAGGACTCCGGAACGACGCAGGATTTCGGTGTTAGATATATGGTCCTGCCATTTTATTTTCATGATAGATCTAAGACATCTAAGATGGAATATGTCAAGCTTTTTAATATCTGCTCTGTAAGTACACCATGTCTCTGCTCCGTACAAAAGGACAGGTAAAATTAATGCTTTGTATACACTGAACTTTGTCTCTAGTTTTAAATCATGGGACTTCCAGACGCGAGCATTAAGTCCTCCGAAGCTTGCAGCGGCTTGTGCAATGCGAGATGGTATATCCGTGGCAAGAGTGTTATCGTTTCTGATACTACTACCCAAATATCTAAACTGCGGTACAGCTTCTAGTGATTTTCCATCTAGATGTAACCCATCATCAACCGCTTGGTAGCCTCTTAGTGGTTGTTTTAGTATTTGGGTCTTGGAGGTATTGACAACAAGGCCAAAACGTTGACATGATTGATGGAATGCATTGATATAGCTTTGTGCTGCTTCTATATCTTGGTTTTTTTTTATTGTAGCAAGGCAAAGTGACTTCACTATGCCTGATGGTAAGCATAGTACAATCCAAAAATAATAGCGACCACCGATTGACACACTGTCCATCGCCGGTCGCCACTATCATGCCGGCCTATAAAAAGCTGGATATGCACAGGCTGATTCCAAAACGCGACCCGTAGAAGCGAATCACTATTACGGGCTTTTTCGCCATATACATGGTGGTTGCGACCCAGTGGGGCTGTAAAACCCTTTTTTTTTTATTAACGTGGGGAAATCCCTAACGGATACGCTACCCTCCCGGGGGAGAGGGTAGGTTAGGTCCGATTCGCACGGACTAAAACCCCACGGTGTACCGTCCGCCGCATTGGAGGGGCAGCCAGGGATCGAGCATGCTCACTGACCTGAAACTGCCCCTGCAGGGCTGTAAAACCCTACCACCCCGCTTGCGCCATTGCCTCGTTCGTTATTCAGCAGGGTGCACCACGTGCAGGTGAGGTTGGCTTGGGTGTCTCAAGTCTTATGATGTTATTCGACACGCTTTACACCCCTTACACCCCTAATGTGCCCAATTGTTTACGATTATCGTGTTCTGACCAAAACAAATCTCATGAGTTGGCATTATGCGTTGTACACAAAATACTGTTTGTTCGCGATAGTTGCAAAGTCAATATAACACACAATATAACTAGGCCTTATTTAATGTTTCTGAGTGAGTTTTTATTTATATCAGATATGCAATTCGACATAATCTCCTTTGTTCTCGCCGCAAGTGTTTATTTAATAATGGTAAATTGTAAAGGATAAATTATTTTATATAGTATGCGATGTACCATGTAATGTGATCTAGCAGAAGAGGTTTATATAGATTACTTTTTTCTTTTCATTTGTTTATGCATTTCATACTTATTTTTATATTTTATGCCTGCATTTAACTGTTTTAAGCCATTTTGAACTTTTTGTGTAAACTTTAGATATTCGTGAGGGTTCGACACGACATGTTGGAATAAATTTTAGTAGTAATAATTTTATTTCTTGGACTAAAGTGACCAAACCAGTACTTGAAAATGAACTAATTTTAATAAAGACTTTTAAAAACGCAAACTAAGAGTGACTTGGGAGTTAACGAATAACGTATATACTTCATTTAATGACTAAATAAAACTTAATATAAATCCTTTTCAATATTTACCGATATAACTTATGTTCTCTTCTATCCTACGTCCAAACCTAACGTGTTAAAAAGAAACAGTACGAGAAAATCTGTACATCTATACTAATATTATAAAGAGGTAAAGTTTGTGAGTTTGTGACGTTGTGATGTTGTGACGTCGTAGAGGGTAATCTCAGGAACTACTAGTCCGATTTGAATAATTCTTTCATTGTTATGTAGCTCATTCATCGAGAATGGTTTTAGGCTATATATCATCACGTTTAGACCAATAGGAGCGGAGTACAGATGAAAAATGTTTCAAAATCTGGATGTTTTTGCCTTTTGAGAACTCTTGCATGTAGTGTTAGGGTTAGTGTATATATTCCACGCGAACGAAGTCGCGGGCAGAGGCTAGTGAAATATAAATTGAAATATTATATTAATCACTAGTTGTGTCCGCGACTCCATCTGCGTGGAACCTAATGTAAAAGAACAGGGGTTAATAAAATCATCTGCGTGTATTAGTCTATTTACTCACCTACTTTTCTCTCGTACTTAAGTAGCGTCGTCATTAAAGTTACAATAACTTTTGATAGAGTGAACCAATTTTAATGAGACAAGACTAAATGTTACTCAAGGATATGCTTTAGGATTTTGTTCTGAGGTTTTATCGTTAACGCAGTACTTCAACAGTGATGCGATACAAACAGAAATTTCTAAAAATGAATGAAATTTATTTTATTACATACGCCCAGACACCTACAACAAATTTTCTTCACAAAAATATTAAAAAAAAAAAAACAGACTTGCTAAATTTACATTCTTATTACATGTGTAGATATTGCGGACTAAAAATTACAAAACCACGATTTCAGTAAGTTTCTTTTTATACAGTAATATATAGAATCTGTGTTAATTGCGTGTTCGATGTGATTTATCATAAAAATTATTAGAGTGGCCTGTATACTCGCCATAGTAATATATTTATTGCATAAGCGAGTTCGCCCGCTTTCCTTTGCAATTAATTTCTAGTTCGAAACCTAGTATTAGAACAGGATTTTCCACATATGTGCGGTAGTCACCTCTATAGAAAATAACCCCGTGGTTTCCAGATTTAATACTCACCATATCATATAATATGTATTTATGGTTAAAATTATGAGAAAAGGAACTTATAATGGGTTAAATTAATTGATATTGTTTTAAGAGTATATTTTTCTTTATTTGTAATTCGATTGATCACAAATTGACTGACATTGTGTCCTCAGTGATTAACAATAAAATCAAATTTGTCCATACATAACCTTTTTTTTTTTATTGTAGCACGACAAAGTGACTGCACTATACCTGATGGTAAGCATAGTACAATCCAAAAACAGTGGCGACCACCGAGAGACAGATCATCCATCGTCGGTCGCCGCTGTCATGCCGGCCATAATGACGAAAGTCACCTGATACTGGATATGCACAGGCTGATCCCGAAACGCGACGCGCAAAGCGAGTCACTATGACGGGCTTTTTCGCCATGTACATGGTGGTTGCGACCCAGTCGGGCTGTAAAACCCTACCACCCCGCTTTCGCCATTGCCTCGTTCGTTGATCAGCAGGGTGCACCACGTGCAGGTGAGGTTGACTTGGGTGTCTCAAGTCTTAAGATGTTACTCGACAGCCCTTACACCCCACCCTTAGATGTTGGGAAAGCAAGAATGGAATTACATAAACCCACAGATGTGTCAGGAGTTGTGTAAATATAATAAGTCCCCCGTTAAAATAATTTAAAGTGTGTAGGCTCTTTTAGTATATTTTTTTTCTTTATCAATAGTTATACTTTTCTTATAGTTTTTTTTTTTTTTCGAAATGACTACGCTATTGACCCGGCAAGGTCTTAACAGCTTCACCGGACTACACTTTTCTTAGTTTATAGATGTAGATGTGCAATTCCGTACAATGAGGTAACAATATAATTGGCGTAACTGTTTCATTTGTTTTTTTTTTATCAAAGGAGGCAAACCTACTGGTAGGTCACGTGATGTTAAGTGATTACCACCGTCCATAGACACTAGCGACATCAGGGAAGTTGCAAGTGCGTTGCCAGTCAGTATATAGGAGAGGGGGAGGGGAAGGAAAGGGAATGGAGGAAAGAGGAAGGGAAGTGGACCTCCAGCGCTCTCGCTGACCGAACTAAACACAACAATGCAATCACTATTATTTCACGTCGGTTTTCTGTGAGAAGGGTGGTACTACCCCAGGCGAGCCGCCCCATTCATGCTGAAACCAGTAATAGCTTCAGCGTGGCTCTACCACCTACAGAATTCCTAGCACTATTCCATCATATTCTATAAATATGAAATTTAGCAAACATATCCACTATCAATTATATAATTCATTTTATGCAACACGCATACAAGAATATTTATGTAAAATTTGAAAAAAAGAAAAACCATTTATTTACCGTGAAATATACGAAATTGGTATCATCTTATCCATTCTAGACACACCACACATCCATCTTAACATTCACATCTCTACCACATGTATCCTTCTCTCATCTGCCTTTTTCGTAGTCCAGCACTCAGATGTATACAGCATGACTGGTTTTATGATATTTTTATATACCTTACCTTACCTTGAGTTTCAAGGGTATTCGTGAATAACTGACTACACCAGACAAATTTGGCAATTTTATCCATCTTACATTTATCCTATTCCTCACGTCCTTGTCTATACCGCTGTTGTTTTGGATCAATGAGTCGAGATACCAGAAATTGAAGCATGCTATTAAGGATACATCATTTAAGGCTATAGAAGAAAATCGAATGGACCACCGAAGTAGTAAAAGTAATGCAACATTGGTAAGAAATTTACATCTATTACCTAAATTTAGCAAGTTTTATAAAACTATGAATATTATTTCTTAGATAATTACATTCTTATATCGTATAAGAGATATGAGACTTATCAAGCCTTGCTAAATTTAGGTAACAGATCTAAATACTCATTATATTTTTTAACTACCTTAAATCGACAAATCTTGTCTAAATTGGTTTCCTAATACGGCGAGGCTGAACAGAAATGTAATTAGCATTATAGTTTATATGGTATAACTTTTTTTATACCTGATTATTTTTTTCTGCTCACAGAAATTACAACGGCCACATTACATATTTTTGTAGTGAAACTTTTTATGGTACGGTATGGGAAAATTATATATTAGTGTGTACGTATAAGTGTCTGTCTGGGTCTAGTAGTATACAGAAATGAGCAGATGTATAGTTATGGAACTTCGTATGGCATAAACTTGATGAGTATTCTCATGTATATGTATTACTAGCGGGCCCGGATGATAATAAAAATACCTTGACAAATTATATACGTTTCTCACGAACTACTGTATCTTCTAGTGAAACAAAATCGCAAGAAAATCCGTTCAGTAGTCTTTAAGTTTATCGCGAACAGACAGACAGACAGACGTGGCAGAGGACTTCGTTTTATACTATGTAATGATCTTATAAGCTAAAGAAGTTTTACTTCCTTCGCTTGTACATACTGATACAAGCAAAGTTTTTTTGGTTACCAAACCTCTTTATCAATATACTATTTTACCAAATTTATCTATGTATTAATTTATTTAAAAACTTAGCACTAAATTATCTTTGTCTTTTAATATCCTTTTCAGCATAGCATTTTAATGAATATTGTAGAAGAAATCTTCAATTTAAAAATACTTTACGAGACTTACAAAGATAAAGTGTTATTGTCATAATATTAGAGAATTTACCATAAACTACAACTTTTTTCATCGCTTGAGTAATAATTATGTCACATTATTACTTAAAACACGAGTAAGTCCAAGGTGGATAACTAGTATTATTTATTAGATAGTTGAGTGCAGATGCTGTAATTTATATGTGTAGGTGGTAGAGCCTCCGGGGTAGTACCACCCCTCTCACAGATAACCGACGTTAAATAACAGTGCTTGCATTGTTGTGTTTCGTTCGCCTCCCCCTTCTCCCATATACAGGCTGGCAACGCACTTGCGACGTCCCTGATGTCGCTAGTGTCTATGGACGGTGGTGATCACTTAACATCACGTGACCCACCAGTTCGTTTGCCTCCTTTGAATTAAAAAAATACAATAGTAGAGTTTGATGTACATCAAAGGATTGGGATAATAAAACGTAACAAATTTGTATATAATAAGTTATATAATTTAACATATCTGATACCCAAATAAATAAATGTACAAATGATCCTTGACAATAGATAATTATAAACAAACAAATTGTGAAAACAATAGTAAGATTTGGGAGTCGATTATGGTAGTACATTGTATGGACCAAGGTGAAGCAAACTCACGAAACCCGTGGGATAGTACTCAAGTCTCGGCTGTAAGTCAAGAGCTTTCGGCGATGAAAACAATCGAGGAAGTCATAAAAACGGCCGACAGAAGTGAAAACTCAATACAATGGAATAACTATGTTCTCTTTTGAGTTTTTAAATTATAGTGTGAATTATTTAAATTTCATAATTTGTAAATTGAAATTATTACCATTACTCTGGTGGTATTCACATTTATGAGCACTCCGAACAATAATATTCATATTTATACAGTTTATTCATTAATCAAATATATAATGGACTGCACAATCTCAATACATAACATCAATATTAGATGTAAACAGGCCCCTATACTACGATGCGTCGCTAGATTGTCGGGAGCCACGCAAACGAAATACGGCTGGTCGCGCTTACTTGCATATCACATAACACGAAATTATAAATTTATCTCCAGACAAAAATACCACTTAACGCCCTTGAAGTAGATTTCACTCCGAAAATTATAATCATAAAATTGTAATAATTAAACATCCTTACTAATAGTATAAATATAAAGATGACGACCACCGTGAGGTTCTCTCGGACCTTCCTTATGCGTACGCTAGCGTTGTGGAATGGATTGCCCAGCACCGTTTTTCCTCAGGGCTATGATATGGGGCTTTTCAAGAAAGGACTGAAACGCGCTCTTCAAGGTCAGCAACACAACAGTGATGTTCTTGGTATTGCAGTTGTCCATAGGCAACGGTAACCATTATTAGCCAGATGGGCCGCTGCCTGTTTACTGCCTTTTGGCATAAAAAAAAAGTTTGTTTGTTATACATTCACGTCTTAATTGCTAAAACGACTATTTTTTTGTACTTTTACATTTTTTTTTGTAGCATTTGCCCCCAATCTCCGCTGATGGTAAATGACCAAGTCGTCTAAGATGGTAAACACGCTAAACCTGAGGACTGGCTCAAGTACAGTTGCCTGAACACACCAACAGACGTTTGGCGACAGATTTTGAACTTGAGAGTAGTAGCTAGCCAAGCTAACTTAGAACAGATCCTACCAGAATGCTATGGTTTCATCACAATCTTTTCCTTCACTGGAAGCGTTGATTTGAGGATTAGAACATACGTTCCTCGACACTGAGTCCGAACACGCTATCAACTAAGCCATCAAAGTTCGCAGATGTATAAAAAAGTGCATAGAATACTTTTTATCACAAACAAAAGTGTCTGTTTCCGACAGATTGATTAAATCTGCATTAACGCCAGCGAAACCGCATGTAAAGGTTAGATTATTATAAGGGAATAGACAAAAGTATATAATTAGTAATTCATTGTTATAAATAAAAGGAGGTAGGTATGTGCGAAAAACAAAGAAAAACAGGGTGTATCGTAAAAACACACGATAGAAATGAAAGTTATGTATTATAAAGATACAAAAGGTGTCCATCGTCACGCGGTTTTCCCAGGCGGACACCAATCCATGTACTGACCGCGCTCGACATTGATTGACTTCGACGATGAGAACTGGTGTTTTCATCACTCTACTCGACGCAGCGTTTATTTTCAACACTTTCGTTACACAAAAATATGGCGAAGCAGAATTTCAAAGCCGAATAAGAAGTTTTACTTCACTTCAAAAGTTCAAAAGCATTATTAGAATAAACATTAAATTATATACATATATAGTTCAAATTATTCTTCGATGAATCTGCGCCTTTATCGGCATTATTTTTGACGTTAATTTTAGTGCGATAAGTAGTCGAAGCTTTTAGTAGTCGAAGTAGCATGACTGTAATAGTTTATGCAGCAGACGTCGAGATATCTCTGAGATGGCAGGATTCTTTCAAATTAATGTTTATGGTTTGACCAATTTCAACATTATACCTAAAAATTATATTTGTTATTATAATGTATAAACCATACAAACATTTCATAGATATGAATCCTGAAAAACTGTCTTGTTAACAAAATGTATAGGAATTGAGAAATATTGCCAATAATTTAAACCATGTTTGCAATTATTTGTATTATGCGAATAGTTCAAATCAGCAACTATTTTTTTTTTAAATTAGAATGATCGATATTATACCAAAGAATATTTTAATTCATACACCTTTAAAATATCGATCTCAATTCAAGTCATTGAATTGTAACTTAGACTATTTAAAAAAGAAATGTCTGTTTGTTTCGCTAGCAATCATATCATTAAAATAGATTTTGACGCAGTTCTTTTATAATTATTAATTAAGTTTTAAAGGCTAGGCGATAATTATGTAACCTCTTTGGATTACTACATATTACAATACCAAGTCATCTACCACATCTGTCTATTTTCGCGATAAACTCAAAACCTTATCGGTTTTTCATAGAGTTTTCATCAGTAGATAAGTGATGAGGATGGTGTAGGTAAATAATTAGTAAA
>JACEII010000051.1:869010-900899 GCA_014332785.1 Antheraea mylitta | reverse complement strand
AATAAAATATGTGGTACCTCAAACCTGAAGTGGTGATGAAAATGACAAACTACGGAATGGCACTTTTCAGCGGTTTACAGCAGCTACCTTGTGTTTGGGATCATATGACTCGTTTTGACGAGGACTTATCTGGTGGGGTTTTGAATAATACCAAAAAGTAACGACAAAGAAACATGCCAAAAGTGGAAGCTAGAAGGAAAAGATAATAGGTTTATACTAAAAATGGAAAATAACAAATTACACAGGCTTAAATATTAAAAAATAAAAAATAAATAAGTAGGTAATCAGTAAAAACGAAATAGTTATATATATTAATCTAACTACTACAAATAATCTATTTGTATTGGCATTGACTTCAAATAGATCATTAGGTAGTGCATATACAACTTTTTTTATTACTTTTTAGTTATTTTTCGCTTTTTAATTATTATTTTTTTTGGGATTTTTGATATCGAATTCTGTTTAATTTTTTTTAGTTTATTTTATTCACAACCAATCGTAATGAATTTGTTCGTATTTGATAGACTTGGTAAGATTGAAAAAGTAACTGTGAAACAAGTGGCATTATTCAACAACGTAATTAAAGACAAACATCTGTATCAATTCTTAATTTTATAATTTTAATATAAATTATTAAAGCGGGAATAAATTATTTTATAAACGCCCGTAAAGTATTTCTGCGAGAATCTCATGAATAATTAATAATATGTATTAGTAAATGTTTCTTTTGAATTTATAAATTAATAAAAGTTGATTGCAAGATGTGTTATTGAAAATATTCATAAGTGGCGTTCATTTGTTTGTTTGTTTTTCGTACAGTTTCGCCAAAATTGTTGCGTACAACCTAAGGGTGGTATACTCGCTAATCATAAATAAGAATCAATTAACAATGGATAGTTCTCTTAACGTTTATAAATCACATCCACGTATTTTTTTTTCCATCTGACTACGTTATTGACCCAGCATGGTCTTAACAGCTTCACCGGACTACATCCGCGTATCATCACGCGATGTTTCTACTGGTATAACCATAAAGGATGGGACGGTAAATCGCTGCACTTTTGAAGGATTTCACGACTATATCATACATATAACTATTATCTATATACAATTTTATAAAACAACGTCCCCTGTCACGTCTGTATGTCTGTCTGTTGGCGATAAACTCAAAAACCACATAACGGATTTTCACCAGTAGATAAGATAAACATGAGGAAGGTTTAGGTATATAATTTGGCAAGGGCTTTTTTCATTATCATGGCTGGACAACATCCGCGGGGTCCCCTACTTTATACATAAATAGGAAGAATCAAAACAGTTATGTACATTTTCGTTTTCTGTTTTGAGCCGATTTTCTTTATTTTTTATGTAACAAATATTAACGCCCTTATCACGAGAAAAACAATTTTTTTTTGTATTTCGGTATTATTTATACTTTACGATCTACAATATTCGTTATAGATAAAAACATCTCTAAATTAATCCCTCGGCTGACTTTAAGTAGAAGAAGTAGTAGTAGTAAAGCTGAAGTAGATCTCAAAATGACGTATCATGTTTCAACTTGTTTTATTTCATGGTTTAAAAAAAATCGTACATATGAAAAAACACAGTTTACATAAAGAATATGGTTTTACAATACACTGTTATTTTTCAAAGTTTTGTAATAAATTAGGTATTTTTTATAATCTTATGCTGCCAACAGTTTGTTGACCAGCGCCTCATAAGGTTTACCGAAAAAGGTTTAAGCTCTGTACAAATGAATGTATATTTGTACAGAGCTTAAACCTTTTTTTTTTTTTTTTCGAAATGACTACGCTATTGACCCAGCAAGGTCTTAACAGCTTCACCGGACTACATATCCTTTTTCGTTTTGGACAGCCCACTGGTTAATAAGTGAAAAATAAGGTTATACCCCTACCACTAGACGATAAGTTAGTATTTACAAAATCGAATAACAAAAAAACAACCCACCCACGTGTTCACAGCGTATTACCTATATAGACTGTGGGCAATACTCATTAACTTTGTTGTTAATTGATGAAGACATGGAACATGTTTACGAAGCCTTTAATGAGAGGTCAGCGTACATTTTTATTTCGTATCCAAACAATAACATTGTTATTGGATGCAGTTAAAATGTCAGCAGCAAGCTGACTATTAGTTATTATTGCTTCAAAAATTCCTTGTAAGCATGTTTAGTTCGAACAGCAATAAAATAAATAATGATAGTGCATAAAAGACAATTCTTATATTAATTACCAGAAAATGTTACAGTTTACATATACATATAAATAAATAGGTATGAATCTAATATTCCAAACTTATTTTGTTTAAATAGAAAATACTATTTAAGTAATTCAAAAAGTTTACTTCTCAGTCCATTTGTCATTTTATTACTGGTGCGATGTACACAACATTAAAAAAAAAAATCAAGTATGTGGACGATGATTTTTTTGTCGGGATTTTAGTATTGGTAGTTTTAGTATTTTAGTATTGCTAGTTTGAGATTAGTATTGGTAATTGGTATTGGTAGTGATTTATATAATATAGTTTGGTTATTGTGTATAGAAGTGGGATGAATGGGAATTCATATCACGGAGCATGGATTCTGACTTGTCAAAAAAAGTCCCTTGAAAGTCCTAACAAGGGGGCCACCATCTTGATAGAAGATTGAAGTTATCCCAAGACACTATAGCACGCATGGCACTAATAATCTGAAAGCCTGATTGCGAAAAATAAAATAAATAAAAACTAAATATTTAGATAATGTTGATTAATCAATAATACTAGAAGCTAGATATAATACCTAACACAATATTTTTTATGCAACAATATAAAAACGTGTCCACTATCATTGTTTTGAAAATTAAACGTGTTATAATTCAATCTAAAAGTACCCAGCGTGTATCAATCGTTTGTAAACTTTATAAAATATGTAGTTCTTTTACACGTACAGAATTTGTTTCGATAACACCGTTAATGTGTTGTATTTTTATTTAGAGTAACCTTAATTTATTTTAAATTGATACTGTTAATTATATTTAACATCGTCATTATATGGTATCGAGCACACATTTGAGAATAAAGTTGATTTCAAACGCAACAAACTGCTTAGAAAGTCAACATTCCTAGCAATTCGATATATCGAAGCGTATATTACAAATTTCATTAACTCACCTCCTTCTGATTATTATATATAAAACGTACACAGATACACAGCACAACACAATATAAACTGGTTGATTTGTTTTTAAATATTTCTTGTCACAATTCACAAATTGGCGCGACGTCAATTCGCGTGGTCGTGTTAGTAGCGCATGCGCAAAAGGCGTACGCACAAGCCCAATGGTCGCCCCGTTATGTTGAGGTGAGCGTGGAAAGCGGTCACGTCATAAGCGTCAAAGAATCGATATATTAGCTAAAACAGAAGGTATCTTGTAAGCAAATACTTAAGCTGAGATAATCGCTATTACCTTAAATCAAAGATTATTATAGTATATTAACTCTATTGCGATTTTAATAATAGCTGATATTAGGTTTCAAGGCGATTTTGCTTTGTTGTCTATCTAGGGCAGTGGTTTGCTTCTTATAGATGCATTTGTTCTACAAGCTGAGGTCTACTATTCATTCTAGGCTAATAAAATTTAATTCAAAGTTCAGATCTAATATGCCTACAAATTATAATGTTGCATACTATACTGACGTTTGGTCTAAATATTATTATTTCATAGATTAACAAGTATAGAATATTTCATGCATCACTATTATTTTTGATATATTATTAAAAATTGTAGTATTGCTATTTTTCACATTGTAAGTATAAATTTGTATTGCTGTTACCATGGATTTTATGAGAGATTTGTTTATAAATGGAGAAGTTAAAAAAGGTGACCGCTTTTCGGAGACTCTTTGTTTGTTTTCGCTTGTATATGGAACAACAACGGAAAAATGACCGGTCGAGTTGAGAGAAAGAGAATATTTTAATATTGCACCCTTTCATGTGGAATAGCTATGAGAAAATAATAAATTATACTGAAAGCTGACATTTGTAGATTATAATACCAGATGAGACTGATATCATTACAATAAAACTATTGTTATTTAATTTTTACAACAACAACGACGCTTCTTTTCCACTATATTAAGTTAACTTATAATCTGGTCTAGCTTGTAACAAAGCCAAATGTAAAAAAAAATGCTTACATCGATGTAACTCTCTGTGTAATACTTAATCTATGAGTTTTGCAGTTTATCAATGAAGATGGTCGATCGTATCGGTGCTTCGGCGCTCGCTCCGCGCCGGGGAGGGAAAGTAGAGAGGTCCGTTTATACTACCAGAGGCCAGAATCCCGCGTGCGTTATGGACAACCTGACATTACGTAATCATTAATTTTGCATGACATTCACACAGGTTCTCGTGCAATTTATATTAAGGCTTCAAAAGTATCAGTGCATTAATTTTTAATTTGCGGAAATATTATTATTAGTTGGTTATGTATTTTGGAGCTTTTTTAATTCTAGCTTATTCTCGCTGTTATCGATTAGTCCAAGCTTCACACGGATTCCATGTACTTTTTAGGAGTCACCCAACAATTATGTGTGGCGTGGTGCTTTTGAGTAATTTTTGACACACGACCCTCCCCACTTTTTCTTTTCTTTCAAGATCTATAAAAATTGTATTTTTGAGTATGAATATGTTGAATTTGGATGAAAGAAAAAACACAGTTTGGTGTATTTCATTTATTTTTTTACTATTGTTACATTTAGTTATAATTATTATTAAATATTATTTGGAAATATCAGTTTTAAATAACTTTACATCTTTTTTTATTTATATCACAGTAGGAAAACGAATAGTTGGGTCACTTGATCTTAAGTGATCACCCACGTCCACCGACACTAACAACATCAGGGGAGTCGCAAATGCGTCGCGAGCCTATGTTTAAGGTGTAGGAAAGAAAGGAATGAATGAGGGAGTGGAAGGTGATAGGGAGGGGAGGAGGTGCACTGGCGCTCTCACTGACCTAACGAAACGCAACAATGCAAGTACCATTACTTCATGTCGGTGTTCCGTGAGAGGGTGGTAGTACCTCGGCGAGCCGACTCATTCATACTGAAACCAGCTATAGCTTCAGCCTAACTCTACCACGTAGGTACAAGATTTACCACCTGCATCTATTCATGGACTTTAATTTCAAAATCGATTTTGTTAATCTGATTTTCTCTAACTTCACACTATTTTCTACTTGAAAATTAGGTGATATTTGTCAGAATTCCCTCTCTCTCTCTCTCTCTATGAAATTTGGCTTGATTTAAAATATGTATTTCAAAAACCTGTACGCAGAAAACGAGCTAAGAGACCATATAGCAGATATGCACTTTGACTCATATTATTCATAGCCCAGCATTTAGTCTATAAACATTACAGTTTATATATTTATAAACTAGCTTTTGATCACAATCTCACCTATTAAGTGACAATGAGATATTGACCATATAGATAATTATATCACCATGTTATCATTTATCAATACGTTTTTCATTGAAAGCGCAAACTCATTGTAACATCCGAATACCGAGTTTATTGTTGACTGCTGTATTACAAGAATCGTAATTATAAACTGTTGTCTATTCTGTTGTTGCTTTATTTAATGCTGTTTCGTATCGTATTGTAATTTGAACAATACTATGATAAAATAAATAGTCTTAAATGTTATAGTAGACGATACTTTGCACTTCTGCCTGGAATGTATTGGTCGCCACAACAAAAAACATCTCAATGCAACAAAAAACGTTTGATTTTATATACGCGACGTGTAACTAGTGTAGCGAATATAATGGAAGAAACCTAAATAGAACAAAGTAATGGAGAGAGATCACATCTCTATACATATATTTTGTTATGCTTGAAATAAAAGGCTTTTAATTATAATCTTATGTGTGTATGAGCTAAGACTGATTCGGAAAGCGCGATAATAAAACTCACAGTGCGTAAAATCAATGATATTATATATTTCTAATATTATTGACCTAAAATACATTGCATTAATTTTATTCCATATTTGGCTTTTATTGTCACAAGAGATCTTGCATTAATATGATGGATAGATTCAGGTTATCAGTTATCAGTGGCGGATTTGCTCTAAGGTCCAGGAGGCCCGGGCCTACGGCGACCAGATATTAGGGCGGTCAATCATGACAAAAAATCCTTGTTCGTTCAAAAATTCGTGAAATAACTCAAAGTATGTAAATATTCTAAAGCCTCGTGCACATTATGGTGGGCCGCACTGCACCGCATCATATAACAAAAAACCTTAAAAAAATCTAGCAAAAAAGTAAATTAATTATGTACTCAATATGATGGGTGCTGAGAAAGGAGTAGGTGGTATTTACTACATGGCCTGGGGACCTTTGGCGACCAAGATTGCAAATCCGCCACTGGTTATTCTGCAAAAGTATGATATTCTCAAGTCATGGAGCTACATTTCTTTATAAATTTGATGATTTCTAATTACGAGTGCTCGTCTAATGGTCGATCTTCGATAATAGAGAAACTTTTCAATTTTTTTACAAATAACACTAAAGCTTGTAAATAGCTACAAAATAAAAGAAGGATGAAGAAAATCGGCTGAGAACCAAAGGAGGGAGATATTCTTAACCTTTTTCTCCACTACCTGCTTATATATAAATACTACTTAATACCTGGTACTTCGTCTGCGTCGTATATTATATCAATTACTCTGTTATATCTCGACAGGATTAGGCAGCGTTTTCGGCGAAAAGTCCAAAGGAGCTAAACTGTTTTCCCCACTTCTAACAATTGACGTTGTATTTCAACCAATTTATAAAAAATCTTGACAGATTATATACCTCTAAAACTTCCTCGTGAATCACTCTATCTCTATCTACCGGTAAAAACGGTTCAGTTCCTTTCAGTAGTTTTGGGTTCATCGCGAACAGACAGACAGACATACAGACGCGGCGGAAAACTTTGTTTGATAATATGTAGTGATATCAAACCGAGTCACTATAAAAGATATTCCCTATTATAGGCGTTAAGGTTCATTTATTTAAATGCCTTTAAATCCTATTCAAGGATATTATAAAAATCACTGTCTCTTTTAAAAATTATGTAGTAGTTTGATATTCCGGTATCGTGCCCCATTGGCCTTGAACGCGACGCATGCCAAACAAGGGGAAACGACTTCGGATCCCGAGGTGAGCGCCGCTTGCATGCAAATCGACAACCCGTATCAAGGTCACACGGGAGAGATGTGAAATTAGAGAAACTTCGATGATCGCGGAACAACGTGATGCTACGTGAAAAGATGTGGTTTATTCAATTCTATCAATATTATAAATTTGAAAGCTTAAAAAATATTTTATCCTGTTGCGTACAAAGTTCTGAGCGAATTTTGTTAAAACATTACAGTTATACAGCTCAAGAGTTTTTGCCTCGATCTTGGTATGTCGTGTAGTGAATTTTATTCATAAATTTTAATTATTCGTGTCTATATTTCGTAATATTGGTAGTGTTTTACGTAATATAGTTCGGTTATTGTGCACAAGTAAAGCATATAACATCACGGAGTATGGATTCTGCGATGTCACAAAACTCCTTGAAAACTTCTAACAAGGGAGCCACCATCTTATTGTTAGAACATTGAAATAATGACAAATATATTTCGGTTATTGTGCACAAGTGAAGTTGTTGGCAAATAATATCACGGCGCATGGATTCTGCGATGTCACAAAACTTCCTGGAAACTTCTAACAAGAGAGCCACCATCTTGTTGTTAGAATATTGAAATAATCACATGCCACTTGTAATATTATTACTTACTCAACAATGGCAGTAATAATCTAGAAGATTAATTCCCAAAACACAAAATTAAAAAAAAAAAGTATTTAATGAAAAATCTCACTGACATTGAAAATTTCATTAATTACTTTCGAATTCCAACTACTGGATGAATTAATTTCATTGATTCCATTACATCGCATTGATTCTATTTTTACTATTTGAACTAATATCTATAATTCTAGCAACGTCAAAATAAAATTGTTTTCTGCTATTCCCGAGAGACTTTTTTCTGTTATTAAGTTGTTTGCCCATAGAACGTGTTTCAAATAACAAAGGCATTATGTAGTCTCTGGTGCATATTAAGTCAATAATAAATAATATGATATTATGTGAACGCCACTTAAGGAGTTAAGGAAGGTGCGGTCATCAGGTGTGGGAGTAGCACTGCTTGAATCAAAACACGTTTGTATCACATTAAATGTACAGACAAATCCTGCTTAACAGATTTCGAGCTGGTTGTTTGAGCAACCTGGTGGAATACACGTCTATAAGTTTAAATCTATCGATCGGTATCGAGTAATTAATCGATCAGTATCGTCGATTAGAACTCATACTACGTATTTCAGAAAATGAACGAATGAATACCTTATTGCACTTTTTAGATTGTACACTGGCGAAATTAATGCCACATGCCATTTTTTTACCAATTAACTAGCGATTTTCTTATCACAAATAAACGTTATTGTAGGCAGTGCATATGTAAATAGAAATGAAGAAAATGAACAAAGTAAGAAATATAAAAATAAAAATATATGGATATACACATACAGACATACTCACATACCTACTAATATATAACAATGATAAATATAATCTTTACATATAAAATCTAACGTGTCTATAAATCATAATCATAAAGCATATCCTGGAGTAAAAATTGGTCTTGGTTTCATTAAAATCGGTACGCTTTATCAAAAGTTATTGTAATTTTAATGACGACGATTTTAAGTACGACAGAAAAGTAGATAAGAAAATGGACTTAATACATTCAAATGATTTTAAGAGTCACTGTTTTTTTTAATTACGTTCCAAGAAGACAAAGACGCGAGCACAGCTAGTAATAAAATAAAATTTATTAGTATGAAAGAAAAAAGAAAACAAAGGTGTATGAGCGCTGGTAATTTCATTCATTTATTATTATTGAATTATGAATACACAAGTTGTTAATAGGACGGTTAATAGGGTTTTGCAATGATTTTTATACGATGATAATTCGTGTACATTTTAAATGTTGAAACGACAAAAGACTTTGACCCCGACGTGATTTGAACACGCAACCTTCTGATCTGGAGTCAGACGCGCTACCGTTGCGCCACGGAGTCGATGTGATTTCCAGTATTTTTACAGTATCTATTATAATTGTGTACTAGTTTATTTTTTTATATTATCATATCTGATGGAAGCAGATAATACAAACTAAAAAAAGCAGAGGTTAGTGAAGCTACAATTCATGTGAGTTATGGTGATAAACCAGTGCATGTCCATCTGCCCAGAAGCTCGCAAGCCGGCGTGACAACGACTGATATACACTGTAAGTCTATTTATTTTCGCTCTTTTTCTCGATCGCTCTGTCTTCCCGTCAAATAAAGTGGATTTACTTGGCGTATCGTAAAAGCACGCGATAAAAGTGAATCTTTTGTATGACAGGGAAACATTTTAATTAAAGCAACACAACAAAAAGCCAACGTGACGCGATGTTCCCGGGCGGTCACCCATTTAAATACTAACCGCGCCCGACGTTGCTTAACTTTGATGTTCGGACGAGAATTGGTGTTTTCGACATTCTACTCGATACAGTGTTTCAACGCACCACTTCTCGTCACATAAGGAGTTTGCGGATCAGACCAAGAAGTTTCAGTTAAAAAAAGGACACAAAGGAGTCTACGGCCAGTACCTACGAGTTTACATGCAGACAACAATTATCAGCGCCCTAGCCGGAAGCATGCGAAACTAACATTGGTGGTAGAGAAACTTTAATGTTATTAATTATTTATAGTACTAATATTGTAAATTGGAAATTTTCAAAGAGCAATGAAATTTCCTCTTCCATTAACTAGAATAATTACTTTTTATTTTTCATCACACTCCTGTGATCTTAGACGCGATGATGGTTTAGTTCATAGCGTGTTTGGACACCGCGTCGATAGATGTAGGTTCGAATCCTACCAACTGAGTCTGAGCTATCAGTGAGGAAACCACAGCATGCTAGCAGAGTTTTTTCTAAGCCCGCCGCCCGCTAGCTATCATGTGTTCCGGCACACGCGTTTGAGAACCAGTCACGCTCTGTATTTAGCGAGTTTACCATCTTAGCACACATAGCCACTTAACATTAGATGAGATTTTGGTAAATTGATGGCATACCAGTGTCTAGAATTAACTTCTTCAAAAATAAGTCTCTCTCAACTTCCCCACGAGAAGAAAAAATCGAACGAATTGTGATCTCCTGATATGCTTTGTACCTACTGATACACGAACTACGGGTAGAATCACGATACTCATGCTTTTTTTTTCGAAATGACTACGCTATTGACCTAGCAAGGTCTTAAAGCTTCACCGGACTACGCGATACTCATGCCAGTAACTCGTTCTTGCCAGTAACTGGCATGCTTTTATGCGAGTAACAAGCATGCTTATTTTGGGTTTTATTATTAGTACATAACATATCGAGGAAATGGATGTCTGGAGGTCATTAGATTTCCGCAATTTTAGTATAATAATTGTCACATTTACACTGTACCTATTCTTATATTATGGTGCTAAAATTGACAATCAATTATTTATTAAAAAATGTTATATTTTCTGTCTAACTTCATTCCGGGTTAGTTATAGTGTTCTCTATTTAAAATAACATATTTTATTGATCTTCAAAAGTTATAGTAAGTTATAATTTTTGAAAGTGTCGCATACTTTTGCAAAATCAGTCACAACGATCTAACAGAAAATAGTACGCTATATATTTCAACGTTTATTTCTCTCTCTCTCTCTCTCTCCCTTTCTTTTTATATATTTCGAGTACATAAAGAATATACTATCTCATTCTCTCACAGCCTAAAGCTTATATATACATATATATATTTATACCTCTATCTCCTTTTTTACACATTTTAATTTTATAAAATACAATCAACACTGTTCAAAAAAAAAGCACTGCAAAAATGTATCTAAATATATTTGCATACTCATTTCGAAAAGTAAACTTGAAAGCTTGTCTCAAGGTTTACATCTTCCTTTGCAGTGAAAGCAAAACTTGATATATCGCATTGAAGACACGTGTGTAAAAACCTCCAAGTAAAGCTAGTTTTATAACTAGCTGGACAAGTGAAAATTATTCGAAAGGTAAACAAGGTCCGGTCAAGAAATTCCTTTGAGAGAAACTGAAATTTTTCCCTTGCATTCATAATTCCCTAAGTCCGCCGCAGCCAGCTTTATGAGTGGGGCTGAACAAAGGGCAAGATTATCTGCGGACCTCTTAAACGGCCGAATTAAGTAGTTAAAAAGCGCTGGAATGTTCCACGACTGGAGGAATTTTTGCCATCCAGTATGTGTTGTTGTAATGAGGTAAGCGAATTAGATATTGTGCTTTTTGAAATTTAATTACTCTTTTCTTTATCTTCACGCACAACAGAACAGTGACAGTTATACAGTAATAGGTCTTTACCTATGAAATTGCCGTTCTGGAGTACTGGCCATTCAAATCAAAATAATTTTTGTATGGCTAAGAATTCTAATTTCAAATTAATTTTATTTTAAAAACATGGAATTCTTTTTCTAAAAGTAGTGATTCGTTTATTGATTAGTGTTAATTTTTCATCGCATTTTAATCTTTTTTGTCATCATGGATAAGTTAAAAATTCGAGTAATTATGGACTATGAGTACCGTCGTGGCAGCAACGCGGCACAAGCGGCACGCTACATCAACGACGTTAACGGAACTAACACTACAAACTAACGCACTATCTGTTATTGGTTTGCTCACTTCCGTTCTGGGAATTTCGACCTGAAAAATGAACCTCGCGGTCGTCCGAACACTTTGGTCGACAATGACGAATTAAAGGCGATCGTGGAAGCTGATGATACACAATCTACGGCTGAATTAGCAGCAGCTTTCGACGTTAGCGTCAAAACAATATTGGTCCATTTGGGTCAAATTGGCAAGGTAAAAAAGCTTGACAAATGGGTGCCCCACGAACTCAACGATCGCCAGCGTGAAGTACTCGTCGAGACGTGCCTTGCACTGTTCAACAGACACACAAATGAAGGAATTTTGAACCGCATTGTTACCTGCGATAAAAAATGGATTCTGTTTGATAACCGCAAGCGCTCAGCAAGTTGGTTGGATCCTGGTTCAGCTTTTTACCAAAGGGGGTGAGCATTACTGCAGATGTGTACTGTG
Organism: Antheraea mylitta; assembly: GCA_014332785.1. Classification (NCBI taxonomy): domain Eukaryota; kingdom Metazoa; phylum Arthropoda; class Insecta; order Lepidoptera; family Saturniidae; genus Antheraea; species Antheraea mylitta. Next base: position 888,642 of record JACEII010000051.1, on the reverse strand, counting down.
AAGAACTGAAGACAATGGTGGAGAAGTTGGCATATCTCCAACCAGCATTGGTCAATCGCTCGTCTCAGCTGTTCCTGCACGACAATGCACGACCTCATACTGCACAGCAGACTGTCTCCAAGTTGCAAGAACTAGAGTTGGAAAATCTCCGTCATCCGCCCTACTTACCAAACCTTGCGCCTACAGACTACTGCTTTTTCCAGAATTCGGATAACTCCTTGGCGGGAAAAAAATTCAATACCCGAGAGGCAGTACAAAATGTCTTTGAAGAATGTGCTGCCTCCCGTCCAGCTGATTTCTTTAAGAAGGGCATCAATAAACTGCCACTGCGTTGGCAAAAATGCATTGATTGCATGGGTGATTACTTCGATTAATACAATTAAAAAAATCGTTTAAATTTTTTCATACAAAACGGCAATTTCATAGGTAAAGACCTAATATTTTTTATATGAACATATGTTTTATGGTTCATACGTACATACCCACATAGACATATTTGTGACAAATAGCAATTATAACATTAAAATAAAAGTTAAAATTATAACAATGTTGAATTTATTTAGATGGTTTTATTTTTAGAATTCTTTATATTTAGACTTCTAATTATTTAGACAGTGTATTGTAAGACAACGGATTTGTTGTATATTTTGCTTATCTTGATCATCATATAAACCTATAAATTAAACAAATGATTATCCAAACCGCATAAGTAGATCTGAAAACCACAATTATGGACCGACAGATAGCTATTACATTTTATAACAATTGTGCAGAAGATAACAAGAAAGCATATAAGTTTCATGCGCTCAAAGCGCTTCATTCTGAATGCGAGATATTGAAAGGGCTGTGATGAATTCAACATAAAACTGCAAACATCGTGATTTTGTTTTATCTCAAGTATCTTGGGTTTTTTGTATTGCCGTAGTATAGTAGTTAGTGGGAGTTTTTTTATATATTTCGATGCTGGTTTTCAAACGCATGTTATCGACAGATCCTAGAATTTTAATTTCTGCTTACTTGATTTTTTAAAATCCTAAACTACAATATTAAATAATTCGGACGCCAAATAATAAAAAAAAAATTAGACTTATTTTACCTACAACCTTATTATTTTAAACTTATTAATTTCTAAAACATACATTTGTTTTTATCAATTCTATGCTGATGTAGTCAATTTGATATTATGTATATATCGTAATCAATTAAAGTTACATAAAACGGTTATATAGAAATAAAATTTCAACTTACCATGATAATGTAATGTGATAACGGATTCAATCAACATTCAATTAATAAAACTATTTCCTCAAATATTATGACTATATAATTGCGCAATTTAAAATCAAATTTAAACAACTCACCTACATATAGGTTAACTCTTGCCTTCGGTTTCACTCTAGTTCTTCCACGAGACACGCAAATTATCTAATTATATTATGAAAGGATGGACGAAAGGATACGATCGTTTATTTAATCCATATCACATTAATGTTAGATTTTTGTAAGGAGCAAACGCATAGCAGTTAACGGAAGTGCGTCCGAGTTGACTAGCGTCCTGTATCAGAGGTACAAATATGCAAGTAATGTTGTATGCACACGAGCATTATCGTCGCATCGTCGCTTATTGTTCGTCACAGCATCACGCGACTCATCTCGTCTGTTAATTGGCACCGAAGACTGCGATTTTTAGATTAAAGCGCTCATTCATTTTACTTTTTCGTTATTTTATTTGAAAATTATTATTGAACGGTTTCAACTGGCAACTATTTTCTACCTAATCTATACTTCTATACTATTATTATAAAGCTGAAGAATGTTTTTCTCTCTCTCTCTCTCTCTATATATATATATATATATCTTATATAGCTATAGCTATAAATAACTTATTTATCACGCAATGACCGCTAGGAATGGAGCACCGATAAAGAATGTTTAAATTTTTTTTTTCCTGTGGAAAGCCTCGCGTTAGCGGTAGCCCAAAATAATTATTCCACGCAGTCGAAATCGCTGGCTGAAGCTAGTTTTGAATAAATGTAATTTATACTATTGTTTTCGTATATTTGTATAGAACTAATGAATTTATTCTGAAGATTCTCTCACTCATAGAAAACTACGTTCACCCTAAGTATCACAAAATACATTTTGTAGTTAATTTTATTTAACTTGTTCAAAGTCGAAAGTGATAACTAATAATAAAAAAATGAAAGTAGAAGTGGATTTTCACTCTTGTATATGAAGAAAAGAACACTCGTTGTGTCTCAGTATTTATCCAAAATAAGAAAAATAAATAATATACCAGAAGACGCGTTTTCATTATTATCTTCGCTCTGCGTACACCTGAAAATTTGAAATTTAGTACATGCCTTAAGACACGATGACAATACAATAAATTATCTTCAGATCCGTTTATTACAGACCATTGTTTCCTTAGTCTATTATTCATAAGAAATTAAATAAAGGACAATTTTAAATATTTTCAAAACAATAAACGTAGATTAAAAAAAAATATACTTTAATGTTCGATTATGAAATTCTATATTCAATCAAGTTGTTAGAGCAGTTTCACCAGCGGAATATCGATTCAGCGACAGTTAAACCCTTAGAGACATAGTATGTAAAACATGTTACAGTAACGATTACACAACATCACACACATCACCTATACACACGTGCGCGCCTACATGCTTACACGCTGTTTTTCTTTTTCAGAGAAATAAACGACAAAGAGTTTTACCCTTATTTTTCCCTATCCTATCCTATCCTATATAGTTTAGAGGAATATTTCTGACACAAAATGCATATAGGAATTGCTGAGGCACGCATGCTTGGTACACATGCATGTTTCAAGAACTCATATACGTATATCTAGATAGCTTAGCTTAGGCTCACTCCGATATTTCGCGATTTTTGCACAAAACAGGCGCAAGTTGAGCTGAGTTAGTCGCCCAAACATCCCAAATCGGCTGAGTGCCTTTAGCGCTCGCCTCAATAGTTCGGTGAAGCTGTAAAGACCCTTCCAGGTCAACAGCGTTTTCATTTCGAACAGAAAAAAGAAACTATTACACGTCTTATTATACGTCTCGGAGCATCCTCAGATCAATTCTGCTTCATCCATGAGCAGCTTCAAATAAAGCCCAATAAAGTATTTCAATCAAATATGAAAATAGTTATAATTTTCAACATCGAATTTTATGAGTGCGAACATCAATGAATCTTGTCGGAAAAAGCTGTAAATTTCGCCCGAGCAGTAACAAAACTGTGTTAGAGATTTACAATCGACTATCCGACATTAGCCGGCACGAGTCGCGACCAATTTAATTAGCCGATCACACGGAACACTGCAATAACAGAACGTAAACTGAATTTTACTAAAGGAGTATACACAATTGCCTTTAATTTATAAATAAATATCGGTATATGGAGTTTCTGCAGGGATCTGCTATATTTTGTAATATTAGTGGTGTTTTACGTAATATAGTTCGGTTATGGTGCATAAGTGAAGTGGATGGGAAATAATACCAAGGACTATGAATTCTAAGATGCCACCAAAACTTCCTGGAAAGTTCTAACAAGAGTTCATCTTGTTAGAATATTGAAATGATCACAAGAAACTTATTATTAACTACTCAACAATGGCAGTAATAATCTATAGAAGATTAGTTGCCAAAAATAAAAATTCACATTAAAATCTATTCACATTTTAAGGTCATAAATGATTAATCAGTGTATTTTTATAATACCCAGGTAAAATGAATAATGACAATTTCACTTGCGGTACGTGGGCTGAATAATAATGACATTTTTAATTGAATACTATTGAGAGATATTTTGAAAACAGACCGCAATGTCGATTGCAATTTATTGGACCGAATAAACTATTTTAGGTTAAGTGTGCCCATAAAAGGTAATTTAAAAAACATTATGTATAAAAGATTAGACATATTAATTAATTATATGATGTAACTGGTACACTAATCCATTTGCATAAGATACACTGTCGAAATGTTTATGTGTCAATCAAGTAAAAGTAGATTTGTCAGAAATTATTATTATTTAATTATGAAAATGCGGTTGCGTATTCCGTACGTATTTTAATAAACCTATATATATAAATAAATCCTATTTATTAATAACACAACACTACATAATTACATATTCTATTTATTTTTATGATTTATTATTTTCGAAGTTTGGGGTGTAAGGGGTGTCGAGTAACATCTTAAGACTTGAGACACCCAAGCTAACCTCACCTGCACGTGGTGCACCCTGCTGAATAACGAACGAGGCAATGGCGAAAGCGGGGTGGTAGGGTTTTACAGCCCGACTGGGTCGCAACCACCATGCATATAGCGAAAAAGCCCGTCATAGTGACTCGCTTCTGCGCGTCGCGTTTCGGGATCAGCCTGTGCATATCCAGTACCGGGTGACTTTCGTCATTATGGCCGGCGTGACAGCGGCGACCGGCGATGGACAATCTGTCTCTCGGTGGTTGCCGATGTTTTTGGATTGTACTATGCTTAACATCAGGCATAGTGCAGTCATTATGTCGTGGTTCGATAAAAAAAAAAAAAAAAAAACCTTTTTAGGTGCATTGAGCGGTATTTTTGGTATGAGATAAATTTATAATTTTGCGTCATGACATGCTACGTAAGCATGACTGTCGTATTGCGATTGTGCGGCTTGCGCCGAATTAGCTACGCGTAGTGTAAGGGCCTGTGTACATGTAACATTGAAAATTTGCAGCACATCATACCTTTCACTGATTAATATATTTATATAAAAATGTATGTAATTATTACTCCGAGTGTCAATATATATAGAAACCACACTAAAGTTAATAATTACAATGAAAATATTCTAAAATCAAAATATTTTCATTCACACTACAAATAATATGAAAATTCAAAAGAGAACACATTTAGGTATTTCATTGTTTTTCAGTTTATGACTTCCTCGACTTTTTTATGTTATTTTGTTATAACTAGTTTATAGGTAACGGTAGTATTATAGCTACGATTGAATAAGAACATTTTTATATCATGTGTGTAAGGGGTGTCAAATAACATCATAAGACTTGAGACACCTAAGCCAACCTCACCTGCACGTGGTGCACCCTGCTGAATAACGGACGAGGCAATGGCGAAACGGGGTGGTAGGGTTTTACAGCCCGACTGGGTCGCAACCACCATGTATATGGCGAAAAAGCCCGTAATAGTGATTTGCTTCTGCGCGTCGCGTTTCAGGATCAGCCTGTGCATATCCAGCTCTTTGCAGGCCGGCATAATAGTGGCGACCGGCGATGGATAGTGTGTCGATCGGTGGTCGCTATTATTTTTGGATTGCACTGTGTTTACCATCAGGCATAGTGCAGTCATTTTGCCGTGCTACAATAAAAAAAAAAAAATCATAAGATGCAGACAAACAGGTAGGTCACCTGATGTTAAGTGATTACCACCGACCATAGACACCAGCGATTCCAGAGGAGTCGCAAGTGAGTTGCCAGCCTGTGTTGGTGGGGAATGGGAGAGAGGGAAGAGGAAGAGAGTGAAGGGAGAGGGAGGGAGGTGAGCCTCCAGTGTTCTCACTGACTGAACGAAACGCAACAATGCAAGCACTGTTACTTCACGTCGGTTTAATTGAGAAGGTGGTACAACCCCGGACGAGCCGACCCATTCATGCTGAAACCAGTTATAACATCATCGCGGCCCTAGCACCTACTAAAAAGTTAGATTAGATACATTTTTTCGCATTCAAATGCGAATTACTTTATTGCTAGATGTGTTATTTACTTTATTATACTACTTACATATACATCAAAGTCACAGAAACTTCATTAATCATTACACAAAAACAAATTTGATTAGGTCGCCCGTAATTCTAAATCTAAAATCTTCTAAAGTATTCATTGAAATTTTATGTTATAGTTACCCAGTTTCCCAGACTTTATTTATTTATATAGACCATTTTGAAAATTTAGCCGTTTCTGATGGTCCCCCTACAACTACATTTTTATCATTTTCCCAAAACTAGGAAATATTGTGTATGGAATATGCAAGTTTTTACAGGTAACAGTCGCTGAGTTTCTTAAAATATTATTTGCCTACATTGATAATTGAAGTCAAGCCAACATTTTGTTTCTTCACTATCAAAGCATTTTCGTGGACAACAGCTTACGAATTGTGAATCCCCATTTTTATGTCACGCTAACGTAGACCCCACCTGGACCACTTTGGAAACTAAGGATATAAACGGATAATTCTAATTACCAATATTATAAAGTACTAGACTCTGCCCGCGACTTCGTTCGCGTGGAATAGTTACTTTGGGCTAACGCTAACATCGCAGTAGAAGCTCTCAAGAGGAAAAAACCCTGATTTTTAAACATTATTCATTGGTGCTCCGCTCCTATTGGTTTTAGGGTGATGATATATAGCCTATACACATCCGTAATAAATGAGCTATATAACATTGAAAGAATTATTCAAATCGGACCAGTAAGTAGTTCCTGAGATTACTTCCTACAACGTCATAAACTCACAAACTTTACCTTTTTATAATATTAGTATAGATAAAGCAAAACAACACAAGACAATATAAAATCCACTACATGACATTAGAAGATCCCGCCAAAATAACTAAGTTTATAATGTTGTATGTGCAATAACCTTAAGAGGGACGTGTACACTCGATAACAAAACACTATCTCGCGCTCAATAAACGATCGTCGGTTTAATTAATAATTGTTTTCTCTTTGCGCGCGCGCTTCAACTATAACCACGTTGTTGTATCCACTATGATCAGAGCTTGTAACGCCTGTGTAACTAGGTGATGCACTTACAATAAATATTAAATACTTGTTTCCTATATTATTTATCATTGAAATTTATTGTTGAATCATATTAAGCAGGTCTGTTAATTGAATTTATAGGATTGTGGTAATCTAGAGTAGCGGATCTCAACCTTTTTTTAATCGGTGACGAACTAAAATACTCTTTATAAATTTGCACCACTTTTGAATACGTATATGGGTGGAATACCGTGTGTGGGCCGCTAGTTTGGTATAAAATAAAATATCGTATTTATAAATCTCGCAACACACTTGACAGGTGCTTGCGACATACAAATGTGTTGCGACCTACTGATTAGGAATCGCTACTTTTGGGGCATCATATTTACAAGGATAGTACAATATCGCTTCTGTTAGTCGATGTGTTTACCATTAAACGTTTAGGAATTCATATACGTTTAGTACAATACGCGAATTCCAAAAATTTCGTTGGTACATGCCGGGGTTCGAACCTGTGGACATCGAAATATTATTCCACCAGTTACACCACTGGGCCACCACGACTATAATGCATGGAGAATGGCAGAATTAATCTGGGAGATTAGTTGCCAAAAATAAAGTTAAAAAAGAAATACTAAACCGTCTTTTATTTTTTCTATGTCCGAATTATATTATAACAAAAGCTTACAATTCAAAGGCTTCTTCAGGAATTATTTTTTTCCAGAAATGTGTAATTCAATTAAAAAATAAATACCCCTTTCTCCCCCAAAAAGGGACTCTTGAATGTATAACTCATACCACATTTAAGCATCAATTAAACAGTTGCCATTTTCAGATTTATTGTAACCTTACATAATTATATACTTATCGGTGAAAGTAGCGTGCAGTTAACGTGACACGGGTTGTTATCGAATATTTATGTAATACTTACTTTATACTGGTATTTATATATACCTACCTACGTGAAAGTATATACAATACACTAACCAAACGTACAAACAAGACAATGAATCATTTCCTATATGACGGACGCGGGTACGTATGCGCCTCAAATCTTTGTGGTTTTTCTGAATACTATAAAGCTTTTGGAATAGTTTACTTAAATAAATATATGTATTTTATGCCTTGATTAGTGACTTCGTAAGTTTGTGCAAGATTTAGATTCATTTTTTTGCGCTTGGATATTTATACTTCGTCAAAGTTATAAAAGCTATGTAAGATATTCACGAATACAACTTTTTCATGTTACGCTTATTTACTTTTAAAACGATGAATTAAAATAAAAATAAACACTTTTAAATTAAAAACTGCTAAAATTGCAGTAAAGTTGCTTATTGCTTTTAATCCACAATTAAAGCCCAACTAGGCTAAACTATTTAATTGGATATGGATGAATACTATAATATAATGATGAAAATAGCGTGACAAATAAGCAGTTATTTTTAATACTATATGATCATGAACATTTTCTACGTGCATTTTAAAGATGTGTAATTCCGTAGTACATTACTTTGATGTCTGTTATAGCCATTGCTACTAACATAACTGGCCAAAAATTTATTTTCATTATTACAATAGAATATATCTTTTTTTCTATTTTTTATAAATATAAAATAAATGTATTGTAACCTCCGAAAGAAATTCTCAAAACTAACAAAATCCGTTACGTACTTTAGAATAACTGAGAAAATTAGGTAGATGTAAAAATAGCCATTTAGCATCCTGCATACATAATGTTAAGCAGTTATCGCAGTTTACAGCTATATATAACCGACTTAAAAACACCACAGTTCTGATGTCATTGTAGTCATCAATCAATTATAATCAGTTAGTTTAATGATTATGCGAACTGAGTTGGGACCACTAATGCATTACACAAACAGTATATGTTGCCGACACATCTTTTGTACTGAAATATAGCAAGCACTCCTCGTGAGTAGTCCGGTGAAGCTGTTAAGACCTTGCTAGGTCAACAGCGTAGTAAGTTCGAAAAAAAACTCATTCAGAGCACAAATATTTATAGTATGATATTCCTCTAATCGACGCTTGCCCAGGCTTTGTTACTAAAATAAGAGACCACAAAAAAAAATGTATTGCTGCCCAGTGCTTAAGTGATTTTAATTTTATCAAAAATATAACACATATATAGACAATTTTCGTTTCGTCTATAATGCGTAAAAGTTTGTCAAGTCAATATTTAGTATAACATAAATGTACTCGTATACTGTGTTCAAAAAGGGACTAAACAACCACAACTGTATATTTAACATTAGCAGTAGAAATATTCAGGAACTCCTTTCAAACAAGTCTAGTATCCAGTACTTTAAATCAGGGATGCTCAAAGGTTCGATCATGAGTGGTCTTTGAGTGGATCTCCAGAGCAATTTGCCGATAGTTGTAGGTATTAGATGAGTAACTAAGCAAAATGTAATGAATAAACAATTAAAATTTCTTTGATCCACAAATAAGCTAGAATAACCCCCTTGTCACTTGCTTTTATCTCTTTTAGCGGGAGTTATCTGTATACACCTAGACGATAATCCTGCATCACACATACTTACAACCTTTCAGAGTCAATCGATCCTAGTCTAACAATATTGAGATGAATCGCCAACAATTCAAGTTTGAGCACCAGTGCTTTAAATCATTTTACAGCTTAAAAAATATGCAACTCATAATACATACTGCATGCAGGGGATTAATTAAACGTCAAAATCTTTTTCGATGCGATAATTATTCACGTAATTTCCATGGAATAAAGATCATCTTCCCTTTGACTCGGACATAAAATATGAAATTAAAAAAGTATGGGCAAATATAAATAAATACATATGTATTAATGCAAATTTTGTTCCAAATGCTAAATAGGCTCGTAAAAGTGGTACGAACCAGATGTATTTAAATACAGCAGTCGTCGTATTAGTGGTTTTTGTTTTGCTCTACATTTAGAGCGTGGCGGGTGAGCTGTGTCATGCTGATTTTAATACACATCTATGTAGATACCGTATACTTTCAATAAATATTGACAGATTGATTTCCCTATATTTCCTAGTATGGTTTTAGAAATAATATTTGAGTTTGTAACATCTGTATCACTTTTCCAGATCCTATGAATAATTTGTATGTAGGTTTCGAATATCAATGTTTATAAAAAAATGTTTGTACAAAAGTAAATTCAAAATATATATCGAACGTTAAAATTCGGCAACTAACAAATTATATGACTAGTTACAACATGTCACAAAGAAGTTATAAAGGAAAAAGGACGCTTTGAAATCGATAAAAACAAACTATGTTTCGCAATGATATTTATTAATGATAATGATAATTATTTTACTATTTTGAATTTGAACATAGGTATGGTTTGTAAGAGAACTGAGTATTTTCATTTTTGAATTTGAAGAGATTCCAGTATAGGTAGATGTTCCTAGAAAGAACTCCGTTTACCGTTGTTTCTTTTACAATTCCATGTACAGTCCGCACCAAACTTTTCGACCGCCCTGAATATAGCAGCGCAGAACATAATAATAGCTATAATTACGTAGGTATTTATATTATATTTATAACATGGAGAAAACTGAAGAATAATTAAATTCCAATTTTAAATTGTTATATTTAAACTTTGTTAAACTTTTTACGATAACTTTAAACTTTTGACGATATTATACGCAAGCTCGAACTTTATGTATCTTCAGAGCGGCCAAAAAGATTGACGAGACTGTAGGTAGGTACATATATCCACAACATAATCTGTTATGGATATGTTACCATATTATTAAAGTTCAGTCGCCATTTTACTTTCATGAAATAACAAATAATAAATAACTACAGAATTGTAAGTTTAGCGAAATTGCTATAGTGTTTATTTAAGTTTTATCAAATCCACGAAGTAAAGATGTATCAAATCAGAGGCAAAGGAGTAAATTACGGAGTTGGTAAAAAAGGATTTTTTTTATTAATTTTGTCAAATTTTAATGGCTTAAATTGAATTCAGATAATAATAAACATGCAACGTGTTTGTTTTTATACTATATATTTTTATCTATTTAATAATTCTATATAAATTACCCAAACTGTAATATCAATTTTATTGAAGCAATTTAAATGTATAGTACGCATATATAATTTGGAGAATGTAGCATAACATTGTCCTTCTGCGTGCACATTAGCAAATTTAGGACAATAGCTAATAATAATAATAATAACAAATCCTAAATTACTTAATGTTATACAACTTACAAATTAAGCAAAAATATTCCAAATAGCATTTGTTAATACATATCGTCTGCTTAATTTATAATGATCTCTGATTAAGTTATCTCACTTTCTCGCTCTCTTTAGTTAAGCTTATCGTATATTTATGAAATTATGGAATGTGAGCTTCTTAGTCAATGAAAATGTATATATTAAACTTGACCAACATTTACAATAATATTTGGCTAAATAATCACAATGCAATTGTACGAAATTTTTAAATCATAATATTCGATAACTACAATAAGTTTATAAAAAAAATCGATAGTTAAATGATTTTTAACAGTCTTGTGTTTAAAACAGTTGGTTTGTAGACTATTTCATAAGATATATATTTTCCAGGGATATCACGGTATAAGTTTTCACTACTGGCAACGCTGTATTATCTATCTGTGCTCTCCAGTATAAAATTTTTATCTATGATATACACAATTTTATACTCCGCTAGGAGTAATATTATTCTGTGATTTTATACCATAGAGGTTATGATCAAAGAAAAACTGTTATTTTGTTGTATTGTAGCTGGTATGGTTGAATTTCGGGCGATTCGGAAATTATTGATTTGTGTAAATATATTAGTAATAAAAATTAATTTATAAAGTGTCGAATGTTATAGTCCCATTGAACACATATCTACAATGGATGATATAGAAAAATTAAGTTGCAGTGAGTAAAGTTCTTTTATATGTTGTTTGGCAGAAATATATTTTAACATTTACTAAAAAGAATCATATGTTCTAGAAGAAGAGATACTAGAAATGAGTGATTTAGAGCATTCAGCCAACGACGACATCAGAGACAGTGATAGAAAACATAAAAAAAGGAAGAAAAAGTGTCGTGAATTAGAAATGGTTAGTTTTCAAATTTTTTACATATTCTTTTTCTAAATGTATTAAAATATCATAGTATTTTAGATATTTAATATTCTTAAGTTATGCACCACAGTATTATGAATATTAAAGTTTGATGTTTCTTATTATATTATTGTATATATATTAGTCTGAATTAATGTGTTAAATTTATTGTAGATTAAATTATCTGATGATGATGAAACAGATGAAGAAAGCTTACCCAAAAAACTCCTCAGACATCTTAGCCCCTGTCCAAATTCACCAGCTTCCCATAGAGAACCAAGAACATGTGTTTTGAAGGTGAGATTTAAATATTATAACAAAAGTTAATATCCTGACCATCATCATTATCATCAACCTGTATGAAACCACTGCAGGGCTATAGGCCTCTTTCCAAAGGAAGGTGCGGACATAATCACCATACTAACCTACAACATATTGGCGATTCAAACTGAAAATTTCAGAGTTCTATCTTTTCCCACATACAGCAGCATTACAAGAATATTTCTTCCCTTTCAATGTTTTCCTTCACTGTCAGCCAATAATGCTACCAATTTAAATTAGTAAATGTAAACAAATGGTTGTATATGCCATGGTTTGAACTAACTAATATCTGTAACACTAAAGTGATTTAACACCTACTTATATTGCAATTGCATTTGTCTGAATGTACAATACAGCCAAATTAAGATGTAAAATAGGCTCAGCAATCTTCTATGCATATTTAATCTAAACATATTGAAGTGTCTATTTGCTATTTTAGTCAGTATATGTCTTTATTAGATTTTACAATAATATAGATCTTTATACAAAATCTTCATTTACCTATAGGTTATCCTTATATTATGTCTGATATGTTTTTAACTACATTTTATAAAAATACAGTAAAATAATACATATGTAAATAAAATTTTGACATTATATGTTCAAAATAAAAAACGAAATCTAAACTATAATGAAAGATAATAAAAATCAATTCCATACATTAGAACACTAGCTAACACCAGACAAACAGGAAAATTACCATCATTAATAATATTTCTTTATAAATACCACTTTTACACTATTTGTATGTATAAAATGTATTTAAAACAAGCTTTATAATAGCCTTAGCAGGTGCTCACTAAGTTTCGTCTCAGGTTTCATTATTTTGAAAATGGGTTTGTGTTATTATTGGAACTATAGGTTGTACCTGGATTACTTGTGAGCAGTCCTTTATTTTAATGATTGTAATTTTGTCATTACTATATGAGCCTATGAGCCTTACAACATTTTTACTGGTTTTGGGTTACCCCTGGTGTTTATCATTACAGTTTTTAGCTTTATGGGAAAACATAAAGTTATGTAAGCTGAACAATACTTTGAATAGTGCTCTATATGGTTGTAATAGTCTTGACAAATTCAATGCAACTACTTTGAAAATTAAATCTGACCAACAAAATACCCATTAATTTTATTTATCTGTAGAAATTTTGAACTTTTAGATAGATATTATAAGGTGGCAACCACCACACTCACGTGAGTCAAGGCAGTGGCAGATTTGCCCTAAGGTCCTAGGGCAGCCAATCGTGAAAAAAAATCACTGATGATAACAAAAAATAACTCAAAGTACGTCAAAGTAAGTAGTCTAAAGGCTCACGCACATTGTGGTGGGCTGTACTGCACCACATCTTATTACAAAAATTCTTAAAAAAAAGTTGGCAAAAAAGTAATTTCATTATGTACTTAATATGATCGGTGCTGAGAAAGGGGTGGCTGGTACTAACTACATGGCCTGGGACCTAGGGCGGTCAACTACTGGTACTGAGTCGAGGTATCTAACCTAGGCAATAAACTGTAAAGATTGGCCAGAGATAGATATCTCTTTTAAATAAACTCTGAAACTATTTCTTTATAACAACGATAAAGGCTCACTTACCTGAGAAATCATCTAGTCTGCCATTGGCGATGTTAAAGAAGCATCAGTTTTCAAAATCATGCACACAATAAATAACAAAACCGAGTTTCGTGCTGCGTCGGTCTGCTGAATTAAGAGTCGAAGTACGAGAGGTGTTACAAGAAGTGACCTATTTTTTATTTATATAAGTTTCAAAGAAATAATTTGGACTAAGTCCTCAACCAATTTATTCCAGAATATAGTATTATTATTATATAATTTTTAAGTTAAAAAATTAGAACTTTATAATTATATTTCAGGCAAGTCAGAAAAGACGTCCATTAATTCGACTTCTAGAGCAGCTACTCCGTAATTTAGAGAAACGTGACCCAAATCAAATCTTTGCTTGGCCTGTGAATGATAACTTTGCTCCTGGATACTCCACTATTATAAAGAGACCAATGGATCTCTCCACTATGAAGCAGAAGATAGATGAAAATGAGTACAAATCACTCAATTGTTTTATTGTGAGTAGCTTGTATTGGTCTTTTCTCTTCACAACCATATATCTAAAAATTTTGGTTTGACTTACAGTTTGAATACAGTGTTTCTTAAAATGTCATGTCATCTTTTTTAACACAAGGAGTCATCATTTTAAAATAATAACTCCCGAAGTATTTAGTACATACCCTCCAATGTTTTATTTTCAACTGCAGGGTAGTTTTCTAATAGAACTATATAAAAAACTATTATTTTATTATATTTATCTGAGATAGTCCTACCTAGTCCCAATTCTTTACATACATAATTAACAATAAGAAGCATAATATGTATATTCATGTGGTTATCTTTATATTTAACTAGCTTCTGCCCATGATTTGGCCTTGTGGAATAGTTACTTTGGGCTATCACTCAGAAGTTCTCAAAATGAAAAAAGGCATTGGTGCTCCGCTCCTATTATCTTAGCGTGATGATAGCCTTCCTCGATAGCCTAGAAATACCTTTATTACTCAAATGCTTCTGATGGAACAGAGTAATGGTTCTTTAACACTGCCTCAACAATAACATATTTTACATTATTTATTTACCCTCACTAAAATCTCAAAGCATATGCTTATTTCTGTTTGACTTGAATTTCGTTCACCAGAGTGACTTCAAACTAATGTGTAACAATGCCATGAAGTACAACAAACCTGGGACTGTTTACCACAAAGCTGCTCGTAGACTTCTCCACGCTGGCCTCAAACAACTGACTCCACAGAAACTGAGACCTCTGGGCGATATACTCACATACATGTACGAGATACCTATCAGAGAACTAGGCTTTGACATGGGCAAGATGGATGTGGTTAGTTAGTTATTGTCTGTTTTAAAATGAAATTATTAGAGTATTATACTATCTTCTTCAGTCATTATCATTTTGATAGGAAAAGATGTTATTGACATTTTTACAAAAAAATATAATAATAGTTTCTAGGGCAAAGTGTAATGTTTAGTAACCACATACTTCAGATTAACATAATGGTGTGAACATTTCTGTTCTGAGGCAGAAATATGTATAGCTTAACACTAAACCTACCGACAATTCTTGTATATCTATTCCTACCGCGTGACCGTCAATTTGCCGTCAAATTGACGGTAATTAAAAAGTTTCATTTATTTCATTATTCAATGCAGATAATGGTTGATTTGTTGCTAAATGTGTATAAAATAAAGAATTTTCATAAAGTTTCATCCATTTTATATAATTTTTAAATTCTTTATAAAAAAAAAAAAACAAATAAAATTAAAGTTTTATACAGAATGCTATGCATACATAATATACTTTATTTGGCTTCCTCGCATTCTTACAAATTAGTTTAGTCTGAAATGTGCACTTGCCGCAAACATATTTTTCGCATTTCGAACAGATTTTTGTTGTTTTATAACCTTAACAAAATTTCATTTGACAAGTTTTTCGTACGCACAAATCTGTACTTGTGGACGGTGTTGGTAAAAGCTGTTTTTCTTTAGATTTTGTATATAATCTAAATATATATAAATAATCTAAATGTATATATCTAAATATAATCTAAATCTATTTCACTTTCGGATGACAATAAAACCCTCTTTTTTTTCTGCCCTGAACGCTTATTTATAATATTCTCCTCTTCACTATCGCTTTCTGATTCTAATTCACTTGTAAATAGTTCTTGGTCTATTTCCATGTTTTTTTCAATTACAAAAGTTTCTTGTTCATCATTTTCTGAAAATTCTTCTTCTATGTCCGTTATATTTTTTAGGTAATTTGTAATTTTCAAATGCTTTGACATTTTTGGGGTAAATATCTACAACAGATACTTTACCTTCTCTTCTTCAAATAAATAATGGTAAAAAACCTTTTTACAAGTGCACTACTTGAGACTGCAATCAATACTATTTTTATCTACTCTTTTCAACTATAAGCGACTCTGAGATAGCCGTAAAAAATTTACTTTGAAATAACTTTATAACAGTTTTTCCCGCCGGTCTTATTGACCGACCGCGGTAGGTAGGTCACATAACAACTTTTTTTTGGAAAAAGAAAAAAATAACTTAAAGTAAAGAGTGAAGAAAATATTATATGCATATTCTAAGAATTGTCATATAGTTTGATAACAATATTATAACATTAAAAAATGTGTAAATTGGATAAAAAGTTTGAAAACGGTCAATTTGACCGCTACTGGTAGGTTTAGTGTTAAATAAATATGTCCATCTACAATATTATTCTGTAGACATAAATATAAATAAATATTTAAATTAACTTGAATAATACAATCATATATAGAAATCTGTAATGAAAAAGTCAATTCTCTTCAAGCTTATTTGCCTTTTTATTAATTTGATCTCAAAAAAAAGTTTGCATACTTAAATGCCATTCTGTGATCTATTTAACTGGGACATTATTGTTCTACAATTCTATTGCTTTTACTAATTTATGCGAATTAATGTATCAATCAGCTAAAAACATTACTTGTGATTAATATCCATAAAAATGTCAATAGATCTATAGTTTATGAAGAATTATGAATTTCATATAAAGACAATACCTTAATTTACTTCTGAACATAACATTATCGTCCAGTACATAAATTCTTACGGGCATTACTTTCAAAAGTGATCATAATATTTTTTCATAACTTCTGCATACTTATTATTTTTAAATTATATATTTTTTTCTCATTTACTATATACTAAATTATATACACGGTGTGTAGTTGATAGAGGTGTCAACGGAAAATGGAAAATATCTGCTATACAAATAAAGGATCAAAATTTACTAGTAGGTATTATTTTTGCTTCAAAACTATTACTTATATGGTTGTTTTTACTGTGAGCAAAACACAAGGCGTGTCTTTGTAAGTCGTTGTTTTTCTACTAGGTTTTTAATTAATATCTGTTTTTAAAAATTATATTGTACTTGGGTCGTAATTACCCATTACCCTAGATAAGGGTCAGATTAAGCGAAAATCGAGGAACATTGCCTCCGGGATATTTTATGAAATATATGGAAAATATTATAAAAAAGCGGATATTTTCTTGATATTCATTGATGCCTCTATTAAAACGAACGCATCGTATAAGTTTTGAAACTTTTTGCAATGCAGCCGCTTAGGACGTACGGGCGTAAGGTGAAATTTTACAATTTTCAATAAATAGAAACTGAATGAACAGTAGTGTCATGTGCATATTAGATTATTATTATTAGAGTAATTTTAATTTTGCTTCGAAAAATATGAGCCGTGTGGTGAATGTTATGTCATGTGGTTTGTTCGCGCGGACGATTTTTCGCGTTCGGATACAGCGTTTTGCATGTGCAAACAGTGTCAAGTATGATAATGGAACAGGCTTCAAGTTTTCCTGACAGTTCACACTGCAGCAATTTATTGACAATATCGGGCACATTCACTTAGATATTACCAAAAATACTTTATTAAGAGACTTTTATGTGCTTTGAATTTATTGTTCGTAAGGTACTGATTATTAACAATATTACATTTTGAAATTTTGTTCCATTACACTTTGCATATATGTATATATTAGACTGTACTGTGCACTTTATTTATTTTTTAATTTGCACATACACATAGTTTGCTTTTAAACAAAATATTGGTTAACCAAAAACTGCTACAGTTCCACAATCATGCTTGTCGATACAATTATGCGATATTAGATTGTACATTCAGAATTAATGTTTGTTGTAACACAGCAGAAAGTGTTAAAGCGAAGTAGTCCGTTAAAGAGTGGAGGTTCTGAAGCTGAAGTGGTGTCGGACGGAGGACAGGATCGTCAAGACTCCGGTGACAGCGTCAAGATACAAATGGAAGCCGCTAGGGAGCAGCACAGGCGAAGACTCGCTAAAAAAGGTATGTCAATTTGATGCCTTTTTTCCAAATTTAGAAATATAACTCCGTGATACTAATCACTACATAGTACACCACACAAGACATATACAAATCATCGCTTAGTGCAGACATATCATTCTGTCCCAAATAAAAATCCGTGCTGGTTGACTAACCTCCTACAGCATATATGCTGACTCTGGAAGTATGCTACACACATATACTAAACCCTTAATGTTTAATTGTATCATTTGCGTGTATATTATATAGTTATTTTTCATCTGTAACCAATAATATTTACTTGTGTGTTGCAAATAAATGTGTTTTCATATAAATTAAAATTACAAATATAACTAATTAAACAGACCGGGTAATTATGCCCATCACACAATTGTCGGTCTGTATCAAACTAGTGTTCTCTGTATTCAATACACAATCTTACTGCTACTGAGCTATGAGGTTTGTCATCACTTGATTGTTCATGGCCATCAGTTAGACAGTACCTGGACGACCGAGCCTAGCTCGGTTCATTAAAACATCTATAAATTAAACTGTTAGGTTTGCCTCACAAAATTAGCATTTTTTCTCATAAAAAAAATATATCTCATAATTATAATATTGAATAATTTATTCAATTAAAATAAATTGTTAGATTTGCCTTACAAAATTATAATTTTTTACAAAAAAAAAATTATATACACTCGGATTCGAGCTGGGTTACATGGCTTTTCGAAGCAACCAATTTCCACCTGAGCTATTTTTGTTTTGACAGCGGTGGCGAAATTTACCTTCATATTCTAGCTATATTTTTTTATTGTCTGAAATCTCAGTTAAAAAATTTTTCTATGAATAAAATCTGGGTAGATCGGATTTGTCGTCCCCGAAACTACGTACATACTAAGATTCACATTCAGATATATAAAAATATACAAGAATTGCTCGTTTAAAGGTATTAGATATATATATCATATAGATATGTTCTGTGCTTGACACCAATGACTATGACAATATTTTAATAATAGGCTTATTTCGGACTTTATAATAAATGTTTTTTTCCCTGATAGCATTTCCCCGGATGGATGCGGAAGGGAAGACGACCCTCTGCCTGGTGACTGGTACAGTGGAGGGCTCCGGGGAGGACAAGCCGATGACCCTGGGACAGTACATCGGCAAATTGACACAGGGCACTGGCATTTTGCACAGTGAGTACCTCCAACCTATATGATACTATTTTTTATTCGTGGCAATCACTTTATTATAGATCTGACCTTGAGTACAATTCTATTTGATGGGAGAAAGATATTCTAAATTTTTTATGGATAACACGAAAGCTTGCTAATATCTAATACTACAGAAAAAATAAATAAAAGCGTTGATAAACGGAGGTTTCTACCTTCTTCTGGTTCTATTTACTTAACATATTTCGTGTCACATATACTGCTGGTGGTACACGTTAAACTTGATCTTTAGGCCACATGTACCATCGGTGGTACACATTAA
>JACEII010000051.1:753479-854971 GCA_014332785.1 Antheraea mylitta | reverse complement strand
TATTTTAGGAAATATAGGCATTTTAGGAAATATAGGTATGAAGTATACCAATCACTTATGAGTTTAGACCATAGGTCCTTAAACTTTTTGTCTCGTAGACAACTTGCCTTATTTTTGGACAATTTGACAATTCCCCGTCTTTAAATACCTATATTTTGTAAAGTTAATTTTATCACTTATATAGATAAACTAAATTAAATCCAGGACCTACTTAAATGAGACTATTATTGTTAACGCTTTTTTGCATCACATGGAACCCTAATTTTTTTTTCGTCAACATTGACCCACCTACTTGTCGGCACAGACCCACGGGAGTCAATATAGACCATTTTGGAATCGGTTTAGACCATTATAAAAAATCATACAGCTTTCTTAATCGCTAATACCTTCTAATGTGATATCTATTGTTGAGACATCACGCATTTCAAACACTTAAGTAAATGCGATGTACATTTAAAAAATATATAAAATCCGATATTTATGTAACAAAAACAGATCTTCAAAATATTAGAAGCGACCTAATTTTTCAAATTCCTTTACCGCAATCAATAGCCAAGTCTAATCATTAATTTGAACTATACAACTTACCCACCGATAAATCTACCAATTCCTTTGTGGTTCTTCCAAGGACGTACCATGAATAACAATTCCGACTGAAATTAACGATACCGCGACTAGAGACGAAAGGTTATTAAAATACCGGTAGATAATAATCGGTATTTACCGATTTTGATATTACAAATGTAAACAAGAACTTTAACTATGTAAACTAGTTTAAAGTATAACCAACTTGAGAACAAGAGTCAAAATTACTTTCAACTAGTGATCTGCCCGGCTTCGTAGGTTCCATTGTACTAATGTGGCGTGTAAAATGTTTAAATCATTTAAATCCATTTTTAGCTGCATATCAAAGTAAATACCAATTGATTTCATTAAATAAATGCTAATTTATTTTACATTAAAATGTAATGAAATTTAATAAGTACAATCGATTTTTAGTTAATGAAAGTCATAAAAGTTACGTAAGAATCTTCACACCGACAATTGTTTTTATTTGTTGTGCCGTGCGCGTATTTTTTTATCTGTGATAAGATATTTATGTTAATGATTAACGTGACTTCTAATTCGAATTACAATATAAATGTTACATTACGAATTGAGAATATTATTGTAATATTTTTTTTGAATTCAAGGAAAAACCGTAATTATGTTTGGAATCGGTTTTCAATCCCTATCCCAAGAAAACTCCATTTCACGTTTAATCGCACGCAATGCGGATATTAAATAAGTTTCGATAAAGTTTTATCTTGCCCTAGATTAGGCGCTAGTTGTCTAGCAAAAACTATTAGAACATTTTTGCGATAACGGGCACTAAGAGTAAATATGACAATATCTTTTTTTATGTATTATAAGTTTAAAAGAATTGATGAAAGTTTGTCACTCTTTCACACAAAGGCTAATAAAATGATTTTGTTGAAATTTGCAGTAACGTAATTTATACATCAGAATAACACAAAGATTTTGTTTAAATGAGCCAAAATATAACGACAAGTCAAGAGTCAAGTCACTTTGAAAAAATCCCCTCATTTGAAAGCTATCTCGGCGTCATCATCATCTTACCCTTATCCCACATAAGCAGTTCTTCTTTTCCACTCTCATCTGTCAAACTTCATCCCAATATTCACACCTTTTATATGCATAGCATTTTTCACACAGTCCATCCATACCCACTCTTTTTGGTCTTCCTCTACTCCTATATCCGGCTATGTTCACATTTAAAAGATTTTTGGAATTTTTTCACCTCTCCCAATGACATGGCCATAACATGCTAAACTATTACTTATAAACTTCTTTGTCACTAGTGCTATTTTCAACTTTTTCTAATATATTCATTTTTAATCTTCCATGTCCACGGTAGTTATACTACACAACCGTGTGAATATTCGCATCTCTGCCACATGAAATGTTCTCTCATCCGTCTCTATTGTAACCCAGTACTCAGACGTATACAGCACGACTGGTCTTATAATACACCTTCCTCTTAAGTTTCAAGGGTATTCGTAGATCTTAAGTTACCGTAGATACCTTCACGTCATTCACTCTATCTTTATCCTATTTCCCACATCCTATACCACCATTGTTTAGCATCAATGAACCGAGCTACGAAAAATTGGCCACCACATAAACTATTTAAATTACACCAATATAGAGTATCCAGAGAAGAACATAGGGTTTGACTTTCAGTAGTCCGGTGAAGCTGTTAAGACCTTGCTAGGTCAATAGCGTAGTTAGTTCCAAAAAAAAAGGTTTGACTTTCATAACTCACTGAACAATACAGATCGGTTAAGTAGTTGAAATGTGAAAGCGTAACAAACATACTGACATTTCCATTTATAATAATATTTAGGATATTTAAGATTATGCTCAAAAAATAATATATACTTAAAGAGGTAATACACAGTGAAAGCGTTTTAGCTATGGATCACCATAATGGCAACGTCACAATCATGCGAGCGGTCAACATTGTATTTGGTTTCCAGCATGAAACACACATCTACAGTATAATAAGGAAGCGAAGAGAATGCGTCATAATGTAGCATTACAGTCATTTTATTTTTTGTAAACATATAAAAATCGATTTAGTAAATTGAACCTGTCGCTTCCCTTGTTCCGTATTAGGGCACGCGTGCGACCGGCGGCGCGCGCGCTGTCACACGCGACCGGCGCACGCGCATCCTAACAATACTCTCATACTTGACTGTTAAAAACGGGGGTGAAATCACCGCGAACTCGAGCAATTTATACACATCGCATATTTATATTGAATGCGGAAGGAGGTCAGATCGACCTGATATGTGTCTACTACACCTTAAAGGAAGTACTTCTTCATACGTCGCTTATGTCACAACTCATAATTGTATCATAAATATAGAACTCGAGAAACAATATATCAATGTAAATACCTCCTTTATAATGAAATATTATAACTATATCAGTTCTTTTAACAGGGGTCATAAAGATCTAGCAATATATACAGTACATAAAAGTCAATATCGGTGTGAAAATGCACCGTGAAAGAGCGAAACACGTGTAATCGGTTGTGGATATACACATTAATCTGCAATATAATTTAATCTATACTAGTCTATACTAATTTTATAAAGAGGTAAAGTTTGTGAATTTGTAGGGGGTAATCTCAAGAGCTACTGGTCCGATTTGAAAAACTTTTTCAGTGTTATATGGCTCATTTATCAAGGATGGTTGTAGGATATATATCATCACGCTAAGACCAAAAGGAGTGAGCACCAATGAAGAAGTTTCAAAATCGGGGCGTGATGCGTGATAGCGTTACTCAAAGTAACTATTCCACGCGGACGATGTAACAGGCAGAGACTAGTTAATTATATTTTACAGTTATATGCCAACAGTGCCAATCGACGTCATGTTTAAACAGTCAACTAACGATACATTTTTTAATTATATTGTAGTTTTTTTAGGTCGAACGAACAGATGGGTCACCTGATAAAGTGATCACCGTCATCCATAGACATTTGCAACTCCAGGGGAGTGGCAAGCGCGTTGCCAGTTTGTGTTTGGGGTAAGGGGCAAGGGGGAGAGAAGGAAATAAGAGCGAGGGGAGGAGAGCCGGGACTCCGGCGCTCTTACTGACCGAACGAAACACAACAATGGAAGCACTGTTACTTCACGTCGGTTTTCTGTGACAGGGTAGTACTACCCCGGACGGGTCGACCCATTCATGCTAAAACCAGTTATAGCTTTAGCGTGGCTCTACCACCTACAGAAGTTTTAGTTACTAATATTTTGTTGTTTCTATTACTAATGTTAAATTAAACCTTTTCCGGAACACGTCGAGAAAATAAAATCAAACGTTTTTTGTTACCATAAGAAGTGTTACAAAGTAACGTGCACGCTAATGTCTAAAACATAAGAGATCCTTTCGACCTCCTACAAGAAAATTATAGATAGAAAACATCATCACCATATTTGTTAAGTTACGTCTTGGTTGTCAACATGGGATCGATTTCTCAAATGACCCACCCGATTAGGCCTCCCACGGCAGCGGCTCAAGCCTAGGTTCGATTCCTCGGTAGGGAGCCCTTGAGTGAGTTGCTTGCGCGATACGATGACACACAAATATACATCACCGCTACAATACTACACGATCATCCCCACACACGTGCACGCCTACACGCTTACACATGAAAGTGGAACTTTTTTTTCCCTTATCGAACTGAAAAACTCTCAATTTTCCGATAATAAATATATGGAGGAGTTGATGAGGCGTGTATACTTGGTACACATATACGTTTCAACAACTCATACATACATGGATAGTTAGCTAGGTTAGCTAAGATAGGTCGCGATTTTGCATGCAACAGGCAACAGCCAAGCCGAGGTGTGCCGTGCACCCTTGAGCTGGTTGCCAAAATAAAATCGGCTGAGTGCCTTAAACGCTCGCCTTAGTAGTCCGGTGAAGCTGTTAAGACCTTGCTGGGTCAATAGCGTAGTCATTTCGAAAAAAAAAAAGATTTTTCAAATATCTCAAAATGTTTCTCGAACTGACTACGCTATTGAGCCAGCAAGGTTTTAACAGCTTCACCGGACTACATACAAATAAAAATTTCAAACGGTGAAGTATGTAGAAGGTAGGTAATCATCTGGTCACCATATTTGTTTATAAGCAATATTAAACAGGACGGAGTTCTAAACAACTTGCTCGAAACAGCTCATATTGCATTGTGTGCGTGTCTACAGCCTTTTGAGAGTCCGGTATCACTCTCTAAATCGATACTGGATATTAACTTGGACATAAGCAATCGGCTAAAAAATTGCGAGTAATTTGTTATAGGATTTTGTTACGTACAATAATAATACGTTGTCACTAACATTCGTAATTTCACATTCGCACTAACATAACTATTTTCAGGAGTAAACAAGAAAAATATAATTGAGATATCTGCGTATTTTGTTTATTGTTTATCATTTTTATGCCTAATGCCTGAATGTGTCCTCTCTGTATAGTACACCGCGTACTAACAATCGCTCAGTCACTAGAATGAACAAGGCTACGTGGCTTATCGTCAAGACTCGAACAGTGTTGTTTTAGCATAAAATCAATAATACTTTATTCAATTTAGGTTCAAGAAGGAACTTATTTACGCCAAAACTATTACTGGTTCGGGTAAACAACCTAGTCACTGAGAAGAAAAGAGAAAAAGAGAAGCAGAGAAAGAAGAAGAATAAAAAATCGAGATAGTTTAATAAGTTCCACTTTATGATGTTTTCTTAATTTTATTTTCATTATTTTTAAATTTTTTATCATTTTCAGTTTCAATTTAAATATTAAATAACATTTTGGTATTATTTTATGTATTTTATAATGTTAGCATTTAGTTTCCATATAATATATCATCTCGATCATCCTGTCGGAGGCGCACCCTAATTTTGTAGTTGTCTACAGCTAATATAAAATCATTTATTCTAAAATAAAATTTATAACATACGTACACAAAATTATTCGTTTTTGTAAATATTCTTACCGTGATAGTGAAAAAAAAAACAAACTCAACATAATTCTCAAATTTCTTCAAAATGTCTATATAATGTATAATGTAATTTAGATGTTATATTTTATAATGAATTAAACATAAATAATTATAATATACGCTATCCTAATCTTTGATTATTATGATTCAACAGTAGTTTATTTAATAAGTTACATCATAACAGAACTGCTCAATTGATTCGCTCGCAAATGATCAACTCAAACAAATAGAAACCGCTAACCCAATTACCAAACGTAACAATGAATTCACATTATCGTATAAATCTAACAGTAACCCACCCTCGCCGCACCGCCCCGCATTCACACGGGAATCGAACCCCGTACGCAATTACCGCCGTATTTGAATAACCCAAAATGGGCCTTATTTCGACTAGAACAAAGTTTATTGACAAAGCATTGAATATTTTTGTCGTTTGAAATCAAATACAGTAATGTTTGAATGATATTTTTTTGGTGTAACTATTGTTTGTTTGGTCACTAAAGAAATGTAAGTGCTCAGTATTATATGCTCTATGGTCCTGTAGAAAATCCGTCTACTGATCTAGAGTCTCATTTTAAAATCAAAACCACAAATTAATCAATTTATAAAGCCGATCAGATTTATCTTTCCATTATACATAGCATAGTACAACATATATTTAAACACATAGACAACTAGTTACGTTCGTTTTTGGTTGATGCACAGAGAGGAACGTCATTTCCAGACGTCACTATAATGATATACGTTCATATATTTATCCACCCTAAAATAGCCTGATAGACATGGATGTTTAAACTTATTATCCGGCAAATCGGTAATGTGGTTTGGGAGTTTGTCATAAAATCTAACACTATTACAAAAAAAATCGAAGGTGTTGTTGGTCTGGGTAAGCCTGAAACATGGAGTGACCAGTTTGCCATAGTTTCTAGTATTTATTCCTACGAATAAAAGCTGAAATTAAATAATGTGTGACTTTTACAGACAGTAGAATGTCTTGATTCCTAATACTGAAATAATTATTTAAGTCAACTGACATTTAAAGAAAGAAAACAAGTAACAGAAAAAAGAGATGGTATCTATAATAAACAAATAACCTGTCATTGTTATATATCAGTATTATATATATATCAGTAAGTTAACAATAACTACGTGTTGGTCTTTCAACACTTGTATTTTTATTTAGTTTTATGTTATCTATACTATAAATATTATAAAGAGGTAAAGTTTGTGACGTTGTGAGTTTGTGAAGTTGTAGGGGGTAATCTCAGGAACTACTGGTCCGATTTGAAAAATTCATTCAGTGTTATATAGCTCATTCATCGAGAAAGGTTATAGGCTAGATATCATCACGCTAAGACTAAAAGGAGCGGAGCACCAATGAAAAATATTTAAAAATCGGGGTTTTTTTCTTCTGAGAGCTTCCGCTACGTGTTAGCGTTAGCTAAAGTAACTAACTATTCCACGCGAACGAAGTCGCGAGCAGGGGCTATCTGGCGGCCAGTTGTATAACATTAATTGAGATTTTTTTAATTCAATTTGTATGCCTTACACCCGTTTAAATTCTTATTTTTAATGATCTGAGGTTAAATGATGACGTGGTATAAGATGGTAAACACGCTAAACCTGAGGGGACTAACTTTCAAAGTTGTAGCTGCCGGAACACACCACTACGTACTTTGATTTCAGATTTATACTATCTAGTTCTTTGGCTCGCTATAGTACAAAATAATATTCCTCTGAAAATTCATACTATGTACTACTTATCAAACAGGATGTTTTTCGTAGTCAGGTGAAGCTGTGAAAGTCTTACTAGGTCAATAGCGTAGTCAGTTCGAAAAAAAAGATGTTTTTCAGACATTTGTGCGATTATATTGTCATAGTATGACCATAAATTTACAAAAACCTTAGATGAACTTCTAGCCTAAAAGACTAGTTTATCTCATTGTATTACTTAATTATACTCTCCTGAATTATTCTCACCAAAATAAATCAAAGCACGAGTTTGCTAAAATTAAATATTGTATTACAAAATATATTTTACTATACAACGAAATAAAGATTATTGAAGATTTCGCCTCGTTACTCTGTAGGAATTATCTAAATTAAAACTTTACTTAAATATAATTCTTCAACCAATAAATGATGAGTGAAATGCTGAATAATATATAAGATGTGTGGTCTCATCAACAAGATACAAGTTACCCACAAACTACGTAATAACTTAAGTAAATAAACCAAGTCACTATAATGCCACTTATTAAACTCACTAGACAGTCAATACGCTAAAGAAAAGTCAGAGACGGATTCATTTAAACAACGGACACACGACCCCCAAAACACTTTTTTATCTCACCATTTTCTAACAACGAGAATTAAACACACTTAAAGGTAAATGACTTCATAAATTCGAGGTAAAATGTATAGTCGAGTAAATTAAGTAAAAATTTTATAGTGTTATTGTATTGTAAAAAATAATGAATAGATTACCGCAGGCAAAAGAAGAAGTACCAATCGGCATGTTACTTAATAAATAACTATGTACACATAAAACACAAACACACACACAATCCAAAAAGATTGGATAATACTAATGTACTTAAATATGTCGGCACACATTTGTGGGATATCAGAACATCGTCGATAATAGGGTAGAAATGAAGTGGTTTTTTTTGGTATTTATGTAATGAGTTGTTGCAGAAAGCAAATACTTTTTCTTATTTGTTACATGTTATTAGCAACTTCCCACGGTTTCATCCACGTCAAACAAAAGCTTAATAACTATAAAACATAACCTAGTGCAATCTAGTGACAAGTAATTGTAAAACAGCTAGCATAAAAACTGTGTGTGTGTGTTTTAACCGACTTCTTTTAATTTCGTCCTTCGTTATCCCCAGAGGTTTTCATATTTACTTTCACTATCATCTTCATCAGCCTGTAAGAGATCCATTGCAGGGACAAAGATTTCTTTCTGAAGGAAGGTATGGGCCTAATCACCACGGCAGTTCACGATATAGTAAGAATTTCAAATTTCGAGAAACCTACAGTTCTATATTTGTCCACATTTCTCAGGTTCAGTTTTCCTCAGGATATTTCCTTCACCATCAACAGACAGAGTTGCCAATTAAAATTAGTAAATGTTCACGAATTCCGAAAAATTCGTTGATACATTGATGCGGACATCGAATTCCACCAGCCAAACCACTATTATTAGGAATTCTATTACTTCAATGATTTAGAAATATAGTTTAATGTCGTTTTAAGTTCAAATGATCAGTTAAAAATAGTAGTTACCTATACTTGGACAAGAGAATTTGACCCCCATATAAAATGTTAACTCCGGACTTTACGTTTCGTTTTGCGACAATACACTACGTAAAACTGAATACTACAATAGAATGGCGTCAACCATCACCTGTCCAAAAGTCCCATGACTCCTTCTCACGCCTACAAAAAACGGGTTAAAGGAATCAGAAAAAAATTGGGATACCATGAGGTTTTTCAATAGACTTTTTTGATATCACTGACACGTATCGTAGGATTTTTATAAAAGATTGTTTGTTATAAAAAGAGTTCCCGCTAGCGCTTTTGCATCTCGATATATCAAGTATATTTTAAAATCGTTGGTGTTAGTTCATAAAATATATTAGAGTATTATCTATGCGAAAATAATTCAGTTTGTCAGCTACATCTAAAGTATTTTTAACCTTTGAACTGATCGTAACAAAATAATTATATTGAAAAACTCTCAGTGAATCTGATGAGAATGGTCCGCGTTTATAAATGGTCTAATAATAAGGAATACGCTTTCACAGATAACTAAGTTAAGACCTTTCAATCTAAATTTTATTATTCTATCTCATAGTTATTTTAACATACTGATAAGTTATTTCAGGCAGATTCTTACTTTATTTTTAAAGTAGCTAGTTATGAGAGCATTAGAGATTGCGCTACCGTCTCGATGGTTTTATCACAATGTTTTTCTTCGCTGAAACCTCAAATTCATTGTTGGAGTCTTTCCCACGACGATGGACGCGTTAGTCGCGTACGCTATCATTAAACTATCTTCAATTTCACCAATCCTGGTCACAGTTTGTAGATAGGGCGAGCACTATGAACTTTTCGCCACGCAGCGTAAAAACCGGCGGCATCTTAACGTATTTCCAAGTTTTTGGAGATATATATCAAATTATCTAGAATGTATATATGTATATCTACCTTCTACCTGCGACTTAGTCTAGATACTTTGGGCTAAATTTAACTTTAACCCATTTACGTAGAAAGTGAATATATTTTGAAATAATACGTACATTAACCCCGATTTTGATACATTCTTCATTGGTGCTTTGCGCGTATTGGTCTTAGGGTATATATATGATATAGCCTTTGTCTATAAATTTGTCGCTATGTAAAACACTGAAAGAATTTTCTATATCGGACGAATAGTTCCTGAGACTAGCTCGTTCAAGCAAACAAACTCTTCAGATTTATAATAACAGTATAGAATTATACATATAGGAGGGTATAGTTAAGATACTGGAATCCTGAAACTTGATCTTTAGTTATTCGCAAAGTCTCATATTCTGTATTTGTATATAACTAACGCTATAAGCTATTCTCTAATTTTATTAATTTCTCAAATTTAAAAATGCCTGAAATAATGTACATAGTGAAAATATCTGCAAATAGAACAATAATAGTAGATTGTAATTTACCTACGCCTGTAATGATACGGTGTGATGTTTGATCCAAAATATTTTGCAACAATGCAATCTTCAAATTTCGTAGAAGCATATTTTTTATGAATTTCGTATGAAAGGCGTTCTCAAGAGGATTATACGCGCCACAATACAGTTTCGTTGGAGAGTGACTGCCTCCACCGTGTTCGATGGGATTACACGATAAGAGGATTACGTAATAAACAACCTATTCGTATGTAAACGTTGAGCATCTCTAGTTAATAAGTAAAGTATAAAGGATTGCCGATCATCTAACGTGAGCATTTCACCTTCATCACCCAGGAAAATGTGCCTTGTTAGATCAGTACCAAAGGTTGTTAGTACCAAATCGAAGTTGATTCATTTTAAATAAAAAGAATACATTTACCTCGCCTTATTTCGGCACTACTATATTCGCTTGAGTATCAAATGAGCTCATTGCGCCAGTAAAATCAGCTATCAGAAAATTTTACGTAAAAAAATCACAACTGTTTTTTTTTGTTTCCATTCTAACCTATAATAGTAATTTAGCTTATACATTTGAATAACATGGATTATCACTACATATTATAAAACAAAGCATCTGCCACGACTGTCTGTCTATTCGCGATAAACTCATAAACTACTGAACGGATTTTCATGAGGTTCTTACCAGTAGATAAAGTGATTCATAAAGAAGGTTTATGTATATAATTTGTCAAGGTTTTTTTTGTTACCATGGCGAAATAACGTCCGCCAGGCCTGCTACTAAATTATAAATACATTGTTTAAAGTATCCAAATAATAACGAGTTGGGAAAATAATTGCCATTTCAGAACTACCTCGTTATGTGCTACATTTTAGTTACACGAAGCTAGTTTATAGTGTCATCTTTACATATAAGTAAAGTGATAAAGGTGTAACGTTGTCTGCACATCACGCATTTATATCACGCACAATTTCTATCAATTTTTGGTCTATTTTTAAATATTTATTTTGGTCTTTACGTCGGTCTCACACGAGTACCTGCCTATCTTTAGAGAGTCTTTCACCCACCTATTAAATATTTGCTAGTGACTGTCAGGTGTCATTTATTAAGCATGCGTTTCATTTACGTCGTCGGATTTGATGTGACGTACTAATAATTGTCCCATGGGTCACGTGTCACGTGACATACGCTCCATGACGCGTTCGCATCCCACGAGACACGTGCTTGCAACCAATGCAGGTTCATCTCAGTGATCATTGCGTCACAGTTTGTATTCATGAAATTATTTTAGGAACTATGAAGGCTCGGTAGGCCGTTCAAAGGATACACGCACAAACTGAGCACAAATAAGTAGGTCTACAACATACGTATATGAATGACGTCTTTCATAAATGTTTTTATTTTAAAGTAGATGGTGACTTCTTTTTCTTTTATTTCTTGCAACCTATCTTCTACAATCTTGATTATTACTGTCATTGTCGTGTAGGTAATAATCTTACAAGTGTCTTGTGAGTATCATTTCAATTTTCTAACAAGATGGTGGCCCCTTCGTTAAAACGTTTTAGGGAGTTCTTGTGGCATCTCAGAACTTAGGCTTCGTAGTATTGTTTTCCAGTTTACTTGTGCACAATAACCGAATTATATTATGTTAAATACCGTCAATATTACAAAACATAGAGTCAAAAATAACAATATTATGAATAAAAAAGTCGGTTAAATATAAAATCAACTACATGACAGACTAAGGTCTCACCAAAAACTCGATGTTGACTTGATTTCATTCCTGGAAAGATGCTATTGAATCATCATGGATACTACTTAACTCTCATATATGGAATAAGATTATAATCTTTATTATTTATTGTCATCGTAAAACCTTTTAGCCACTCTGAATATAATCACAAGTTCAGACTTGTTATATACTCAACAAATTAATACAAAACATAGTTTAAATGTTATCATGAGATTTTATAATTGGCATTTGTTTATCCTTAAGATCTCTTCTCGTTATACATATAATACAATATGTATTTGTATCTAAATTAGTGTTCTGCTCATCTATATTCAGAGTAGTTAAAAAGCTCCTATACATATGTTAATAAGTCCTTCACACAGGTGCTAAGTGGTACGAAGTGTCTTTAAAATTATTCTAGGTCAATCTGTCTTCAAAATTATTTCCCAACGTGGGGCCCACGCCCCACAGGGGGGCAATTTAATAGTTACGACGGACAATTTAAAACCGGACTCGACACGACTTTAACCCTAACGCTTTTGATTATTTAAATGCAATGCTAGATATCGATGACAAATTTAACAAAAATGGCCAATTCTCAAAAAAAAAATTCTGTAAATAATTATTACGTAGAATTTCGTTGGACGTTACCAAAATATCAACTGGGTAATCCGAGTCGTAAAGTAAAGTAAGTTCTTCATTATATGTTTGGAAATTTTACTTACGATGTTTTGATAACAATTTTAGTGATTTCTTCCTAAAACTTGTCATTTATATTTCTTAAGAACAAAACAACTTTCGAAAGTTAAAAATTATCTATGGGGGAGGGCATAGAAATTTTAGAACTGTTAATGGGCATGGCCTAAAATTTTTGGGAAACACTGTTCTGGGCAGTAAAATTAGAAGCAGTTTTCAGTTCTATACTTGAATACAATTAACAACGACATCTTTGGTTAAATTATTTATTTTGTATTAAGATTTTTATATGTAATATAATTCCTAAAAATACCTTCTAAAAGTGCCATTTTTTATATCAAATAATTCCTCTCTTATTACAACCAAATAAAGAAGAATACAAAAACTTTGTGATTTCCGATAATAAATATATGGAGGAGTTGTTGAGGCGTGTATGCTTGGTACACATTTACGTTTCAACAACTCATACATATATGAATAGTTAGCTAGGTTAGCTAAGATAGGTCGCGATTTTGCATGCAACAGGTAACAGCCAAGCCGAGGTGTGCCGTGCACCCTTGAGCTGGTTGCCAAAATGAAATCGGCTGAGTGTCTTAAGCGCTCGCCTTAGTAGTCCGGTGAAGCTATTAAGACCTTTCTGGGTCAATAGCGTAGTCATTTCGAAAAAAAAAACTTTGTAATTATAACATTACATTCAATCACACTTGAAATCACATCTTTAAGAATTAAAAAGATACAACATTGATTAAGCTACAGGTAAACAATATCAGTAAATAAATTTGTGCTAATATGTAATTAACCTTTGGGGTTGATGCATACCAATTGTCCCACGATGCATCCCTTACCCCTCTAAAGGCAAGATCACACAGCACAGTCAAATAACAGCGTTTCCTAATTGTCGGCCACTTCCCACCGTGCGCTCAACACGAGGCACTAATATTTCTCCCACACATCATCGCAATCAAATATTACGCTTAATTCTAGATACTGAAAGTCTTAAATCCAATACCTAATGCATATAGCACCATTGCAAATATGAACCATCATTTATCTTCGTGAAAAAGCACGTAAATTAAGTCGTAAATTCATTGCAATGCGACTTAAAATCGCAGATCAGTATTGCGTTAAAAATTAAACATATGCAATGTTATTTCTGCTTTTATAACTAGCTGAAATAATCTTTATTCATATGTGTTAAGGTTAGGGTTGCATTTAGATGATGGTATAAGGGTGCTTGGGTAGATAAGGCAGGGTTCGGATAGGTCGGCGAGTGTCGTAAGGGCGGCGGCACACGGCAGCACGCGGCCGCACACTCCGCGGCGGTAGGTCGACGCGTGCGCACGTGACTGATACGTGCGATCACTGCGTGTGCACTATACCTTAGAACGAAATGCGCGAAAATTAACTTTCCGAGATAAATTGTATCTAATTCTGCCCTAAACACGTGTAAAACTTTTACTGTTTGTGAAAATAATTAATTAGAATAATGTTTTAAGAATTGTAATCTAAGAAGAAATATGAAACAATAGTGAACGAAGTGACAATTTAAATTTATTAGTGATTTATAAACAATATTTTCGAAATTTATATTTTTGAAATATGGAATACCATCATCGGCATATGGAGCAATCTAATATCCAGAGTCAGAGCCAGGCATCGCAGTGGGGGTACGGTGGCTGGGGCCCACCAGTGCCCGCAGCGGTCCCACCTGCACCTGCACCTCGCAACAAGCGCACACACTCTGAGAGCGAAGACGATGCATTCTCAGAAGAAAGCAGCAAAGACGCACAGTAAGTGTATTTAAATTATCTAAAAACTAATCTGACACTGATAAAAAAATCTGTAAGTTTTTTTTTACAGAAAATGTAGAAAAGAATGTGGTTATAACATCTAACAATTATAAGAGTTTCAAAATATTATTTTGCCTTGATGAAAGTATCGATTTATGAATTTGATGAATTTCTGCTTATTAAATATATTTATAAATGCTATTTTGCATTGAAACACATTTATATCTAAATCACCATATAGCAGGAACAGATTACAAGCTACATCACCTCCTTACTACCATTTGGAATAATGATGTTTGCAGAAAAGAACTAATTAATTCTCATCTCGCGATAAGTTATCGCATGTTACTGCTTAATTTTGTCTTTTGTAACATTGACTTGAAAGTTTTTAGGAGAAATTAATAAGCTATGACATAATCTTTTCAGATATTAAACTATGTATGTATTATAGATGTTCCTATAAGAATCTTGTAAGACAGAGTTTGTGAAATAGAAACACTCACACGAAACAGTAAGGCTTATATAGGGTTGCCATCTGTCATTGAATTGAAACAATAGTGAATAACTATATGTAGTATTTGGTGTTTTACTATATACAACAAGAATACTAGAAAAATCAAAGAATCCTAATATATTAAATGCTAATATGAGCTTGTTTGTTAATAACTTGGAAAAACTGCATTTAGTAAAAGACCGGCATAATCTAAATACTAGAAACTGTAACAAACTGGTCATCCTATGTTTCAGACTTAGCAAAACCAGTTATAGTTTTTTAGGTAATAGTGTTGGGTTTTACAATAAAGTCCCAAAGCATGTTCCCGATTTGCCGGACTGTAAGTTTGCCACGTCAAGCTGGTTTTCGTATCAAAAACTATTATAGAATGGATCAATATGTGAACAATGGTGATGTTTGGAATTGACTCCTCTCTGTGTATCCATTAAAACGATTGTATGATGTATTGGAAATATATATGTTAAATATATGTATCGGCTTGAGTTTCTTGTCGGTTCTTCTGGATGACTGGGTTGTTTTCCGAACCGGTGGTGGTTTTGACGTATTCATAAGTGCCTTTATTAGGGCCTATTCAAAATAAAGTGTTTCATTTTTGATTTCATTTTGATTTGATTTGTTAGTTGTACTTTTACACTACTTAACCAACCATCATCACATTTTGCACACACATTGTCAAGGTAAAGAAAAGAGCATAGAAAAAAATTGTGTTCCCAAGAGATAGGTCAAATCTACAATAAGGTAAGCGAAGCTGCGTTCAAAGGTAGTACTAAATAAAGTTTCGTATTGTTATCTATCTCGTAAAGAAATTTATACATCAAACAACGTACAATGCCTTGTAAAAAACGGATATGTACCTAAGTAACATAGCAGTGTAATCCTGTTCAACTATTGTGACGAAATTACTAACTTCACAACATTTAAGCTCTTCAATTCATCATTCTAAACTTTGAAAATCAGTATGATAGCGTTCTATTTTTCTTCAGAGAAATCAAAATAAAAAATCATTTATTCAGTGTAGACTCTTATAGGGCGATTGTGAACGTAAAACTATACCACCGGTATACAAATAAGCCAGTCATCGATAAAAACCGGCAACAAACTCTATCGAGCTTATCTTTTCAACACAATTATATTGAAAATAAATTACACGTTACAATCATTTTTAGTGGATGCACAGAGAGGAGTCAATTCCAAACATCACCATCGTTCACATATTGATCAACTCTATAATAGCATAATCACCGTCCTGTACGTTAATCTAACCTGTTAACTAATATGTATACATAACTGTAAACGTTAAAATGTAATTCCAGGTCTCCTGGTGGTGACTCCTGCCAACTGATGACTCGGAAGCGACGGCGAGGAGTCATCGAAAAGAAGCGGCGAGATCGGATCAACACCTCGCTGACTGAACTAAAACGTCTGGTACCGGCCGCCTGCGAGAAACAGGGCAGCGCTAAATTAGAGAAGGCTGAGATATTACAATTGACCGTTGATCATTTGAAAATGCTACACGCTAAAGGTAAGCCTCCTACACTATAACTTAAGCTATAAATTTCTTATAGCGGTCGTGATAAATAATCGTACAGTTGTCGAGATCGTTTTGTAAGTTGAGGGTCGTTCTTTAGCACGCAAGCAGTAGAACATGTCGTCATACTACTGACATTAGATATACTAAATGACTTACAGGACACTTCAAATAATCAGGGATGTTATATTTAAGTTTCAACTTAAATATTCCCGTTGGTTTTTATTGTAAAATATGTGATTCATTTTTTTCAAATATCACTAATAATGTTCTCTCTGATGCTTAATTGCCATATAGCATATAGTAACCATAAATAACTTCTAAGATTTGTTACCGAATTCAGGTTAACTTTGAAGGGAATCTAAGGTCCTGTAAGCAGGTTTTTATTGCAGAAACAAATACATAGGACATTCTTATATAATCAGTGTATA
This sequence comes from Antheraea mylitta, assembly GCA_014332785.1. NCBI lineage: Eukaryota > Metazoa > Arthropoda > Insecta > Lepidoptera > Saturniidae > Antheraea > Antheraea mylitta. The sequence continues at coordinate 838,030 of JACEII010000051.1, read as the reverse complement.
TTTGTAGCAAAGACATGGTATATATTTATGTACAAAAAGATGCTATAATATAAAGATTATTCTCATCCATTTCTTTAAAAAAAAACCCGCGAACCGATATCTTAATACGAAATGCAACCTGTCACTTAACAGTCTATTTCCGCTTCTGACTCTATTTCGAAAAGTAGGATGCGTAACGGTGTTTTGCAATAAAAGTTTAAAAAAAAACATAATAATATATACTGGGAAACGGTTTCTCATGTTTATAAAAACGATTTACAACAGCTTTTTGAATTTTTTTCCGTCTTCTGAGCATAAAAACTGTGCAGTTGATGGGAAATACACTGGGTAATACAATATTGTATATTATTGGATTGTAATCGTTTAAGTTCCTACTTCAAAACCACGCTGGTAGGAAATTATAAATGTCATATCATGGATGTACAGAGATAATTCCAAACGGCAATACTATTCAAATAATGATTTTAACAATAAAATTCACAATGTGTTTGTTATCTTTGAATTTATGACCCAGTAAATTGATAAAAATACTTTGGAACTTCGCAAAACCTGACACAAATAAAAGATAAAATATAGGTTACACTATTTTGTTTCATTTTCTGTAAATAATATAATGAGAACATTATTTTTATTTCTAGTAAAGAAGTAATGCACTTATTTATAAATTATAACTAGCAATTATAAGTCTTTTCGACCTTACTATAGATGTTATATGCGGTATCGCTACATTGTGAAATTGTTGGCCACCAATAACTTAATTCCCGACCGACTGTTGTCGCAAATCTAATTTCTCCTTCATCAAGGTCTTGAATCACGGTTCTAAGCTGGTAAATAAATATTCTCATACATGTTTGTAAACTATCTGATTGCTAATGTTAAAACATTTAACGGACTTTGATTACCACGACTCTCTTACCTGCATCTAAATCGTTTTGAATAACCACGACTCTCTCTCTCTCTGACTTGTATTATCTATATCAGGACTAAAAAATTTTGGTGGCTTAATATTATGCTCATGTAACACGTCAAAGGAGCGAGTACTGAATCGTATCAAATTGCGATCACTCCTCTCTTCGTCTATATTGCCAATTCCAAATAATCTTTTTGCGAAAGCATCAAGTTAAAAAAAAAGATACATGTACATATATTAATTTATTGAAATAAAATGTGCAGTCTTGCATAGATACCGAGCCTTTGTGTTATATCTATATATTAATACGTGAAGCCAAAAAATTGTACCCCTTTTTAAGCGTATTGCGCCAACGGTTGAGCGTGAAATTTGGCACAGTTAAAGTTTATATGAAGGAGAAGTGCAGAAAGCTATTTATTTGATCTAAAATGCATTAAAAGTACGTTAACTTAATTAAAATATGCATTACTCACACTACCGCTTGAGTTTTACACAACATATACACACATGTAAATAAAAAAGACATTTTGACAGCCGTCAATAATATAAACTCGTTCGCGTAGTAATAGTTACTCTGGGCTAACGCTAACACGCAGCAAAATCTCTCAAAAAGGAAAAAACAACCCGATGTTGAAACATTTTTCATCTGTGCTCCGCTTCTATTGGTCTTAGCATATATATAGCCTATAATCATTCTTGATGAATGAGCTATACAACACTGAAAGAATTATTCAAATCGGATCAGTAGTTCCTAAGATTACCCCTACAATGTCACAAACTTTACCTCTTTATTATATTAGTATAGATTAGCCGACTTCGAAAAAGGAGGAGGTTACTATGTTCGGTTGTATGTATTTTTTTTATGTATGTTAATCGATATCTCCGTCAATTGCAAACCGATTTTAATGATTCCTTTTGTATTTGAATTGGTTATACTCAGAGGTGATTCAGACCCTAAGGGGGTGAAATATCGTTTATATGATTTTCATCCACTTCGTGTCTACTTATTTTCGTCTATTCGAAAACCGATTTCAGTAGTTCTATTTGTATTACCGATATTTTGACAAAATTGTTAGTAAAGTTCAAACATTAAAAAATCAATGAACTATAGTCGAATGTCGACCACGGGGCGCCCACTAGTTTACATTATTCTACTACATTCAGTTTTACAGTCTATTGGCCACAATTGAAACAAAAGTACTCGGTTCACTAAAAACACGTTGCATTTGATTGGTTAAATTGTGGGTGCTGAAACACATTATATGACTCTTGAACGCCACCTATAGTATGATTTTTATGTAGCTGAGTTATAGGCGGTATCTTGATCTGTTATATAGTAGATTTTTTGAATTCATATATTGTGTTAGGTTGATTCGTAATATAGCTTGGTTATTGCACTATAAATTGGATGTTACATAATAACATGAAACGTGAATTCTGAAATGTCATAAAAATTATCTGAAAAATATTAAAGGGGCCGCCATCTTGTTTAAAAACCGTATTCGTCTCAAGACACTTTGTAATAATAACGGGTTTAATATTAATAATAATGACCATCGAAGTGTCACTTGCTTGCTAAAGTAGGATAAAGAAGAAAGTTTGTACAAGTGTTGAGAATGCACTAAGATTAGACACATAATCTTGATATGACGTGTACTTATGTTTTTATTAACATAATTAATATAACTATTATTTAAATATGTTGTTTAAAAATATATTTATTGTTTAAAATTCATATATCTAATTATATCCGTTGTTATCGTATTGCGATCAGATAATGTCCGTTCCGGGTTCCCACGGTGTTTCCGGATCGGGTGTAGCGTTCGGACCGCGCCAGGTGGACAAATCGTTATGCCACCTATTTATATTCCGGAATGTACTTCTGTTTTGCATTTCAAATAAATATTAATAATAACACCGATGATAGTGATTCCTCAGTATTGTCCGTTTATAATCATTAATCAGCTATAAAATCCAAAACAATATATCGACAATAATAATTTAGTTTTGAAATTACACTAGAAAGTATGTACTGAAAGAAGCAGGTTTTTTTAGATATTTATCAAATTAGTAATGAATTTGTAATAAACTTTTCAAGCCGTAAATTGAATACAGTACAATTCTAGATTTATGATATGTTTGGGTTTTTTTACTCGTGTGTTTATGAATCTAATTGCATGGATATTGTAAAAAAAAAAATAACTGATGCAAACTATGATAATATTGTTTTTTTATGAAGTAACAGCCTAGCATCTAATATCAAGTGACCACTAAAAACCTTTAACCTACAAGTGCGTTTCAGCCTTTAGGCTTCTACCATTTGCTTCATCGTAAAAAAACTTAGCTTATTCATATACTAACGTATATTGTCACTGTAACTTTAAGCATAAGAGAAGTAAAAAAAGTCCGTTGTGTTCATTTAGCTGTAAATTTATAAATAAATTTCCGTTTTAGTTAATGCATTTCGTTATACAGTTGCGGTATGCGGCCGATTCTGTGGTCTTTGCGACCAATTAATAAATTCACTAGTTATTTTAATTCATAATACGAGGGATGTTCAGTAGCGATGAAACCACATCCTCTAGTACTCGGCTTCCTGTGATATATTGCGTTTAAATGTCAAATATATTTTCTTTACCCATGACTACAAATAACTCGAATTCTATCGATATAACGTGTCTAATATTTATATTAGACACGTTATTTATAATGATGCTTCAACAGTGTACGGATCATCATACTTACAAAATACGGTGTAAAATTATAATAGAAATTGCTAATTTATGTCTTGTATTAATGTATTTAAGGTACATTTAATGCGTTTTTTTTTCAATATACTTGTTTAAAAGATATTAGTATTAGTTATGCAATGGCCAGAGATGTACCCGGTTATAAAGTGGTCCAGTATAAAAAATTATTAGAAGGGAGGCTCACTCATGAATTGTACCGTGTATTTCGCGACGTGGAGTCTTTTGGGATCTAGGAACATTATTTTAATTATGAATTAATTACATACCTTTTGAGATTTGTTATTAACATATTATACCAAATCACATTGACTCCGTAAAAGTATTACGTAAACCGAATTTTTGTAATTTCTGACTGCCCCTCTCCTGGTCAGCAAAGTAAGCAATGCTCAAATGCTGACGTAAACATTTATATAAGTATTTTTTACTCTGTTCTGGTTTCCTTATTGATTCATGGACACCAGTTAACAAGTGTAGAAATGACGAATTTATAGACCATAAAGGAATTAACGTATAGTGATTCGTTACAGGGCGATGGTATCCTAGTAGAGAAGACCACGCGCCTCACATATCAGACCTACATATCTAAATCTCCCCATCATTCATGTCATCGAAAATAAGCAAATCAAATACCAATCAAAGACCCGCCCTTTTTTAGTGTTTACGTTTACGAAATTCTCGAATGACCCTATTTCATGAAATTAAAAATAGATACAACTTTTTGTAGATGAAAATAAACTTTTTAAAATAATGTCCAGAAGGCATCGTACCCACTATCACTCAGTATAATGACCGCGGTATCGCTTACCAAATTGTCAGGTAGCCGCCAGACACCTGGCTAACATAAAAACTGGAACAAACAGGAAGAGATGACGAGATAATGGGCTATGAGGGCATGCGGTGACTCGCTCTGTGTGTGCCTTTTTTTCTTACATTCGATTCTGGTATATTTTTTATACAACATAATTTTTTCTAATATTTTCATACTGTGACCTTCTTCAATTATTCCCTGTGAATATATATTATATTTTATATTGTGTATTATGTTTTTCATCTAATAATAACATTACTGTAAGAAAATATATACTAATAATATGTCTTACTACAGATTCAGTGATATATTTTCACCTATAATTCACCAAAAACATCGGTGGCACATGGTAGAAACTTTTTGTTAATAGATGGCATCGAATGGGCTAAAGATATCCTTGTAAGACTAATTTGCACGTCTGGCATTTCGATGGACAATAAAAGAAAGAGTCCATAACAGGGCGGAGCGCGATCCTACTTGCCTGAATAGTGACCACAATTAACGTAACGAAAAATCAGGAGAGTGAGTTATTTTCCTATCTTGGAAACAGTAATTGTTTTTCTATACACCTGGTTAGTTTCGCCGAAATTAAATTAACTTGTAATGACAGATTTCTTTCCACTTAAGAATGGTAGCTAGCCATGCAGATTTAGAAAAGCCCTGCCATGATAGTATGGATTCATCAGGATGTTTTCCTTCATTGAAAGGTCCGACTCGGATGTTAGGATTCGAACCTACGCCCATCGGCGCAGTGTCCAAAGACCCTGTCAATTAAGTCTTCACGATGTGAATAAAATAATCACATTTAAAAACCTCTCCTTTTGTAAACTAAAACCTAAAAACAACTTTTTATAAACCGTATAAAAAAGTGCGAAATTTTAAAGTAAAACTCGATATCACTGAAACCGTATGGTATTAATTCGCTAATCGGCGAGGGTATACCGTCAGGGTGGGTGAGAGGTTAAAGGGACCCTTGTTCCCACGGCGCGCCCTCCCTACAACCCTCCCGGCCACAGCAAATATGCATAGCCACCGGGCTGGTGAGTGGAGATTACATTACCGCTTACTTATCTATGCGATACTTATTTTATTACATTGCGTTACGAGAGACTTCGTATTAAATTATTTGATGTATATTTTGTGAACTAAACTAATTATCTAAATAGGTAATAATGCATATGATCGGATTTTCCAGACGAATTTGAATATCATACTTAAAGATAGCCCTAAGTACTTAGTAAGAAAAATAGTTGTCATTCTTATCTCTTTCTCTCTCGTTTTCACTTTGTCGTAGCAAGGTTAGTTGATAAAATTATTTCAATCTACTAAAGCAATAAGCGTATATTCGATCAACCTGTCGATTACTATAATATAAAAATATATTTTATTTAAATATACTAAATGAAATCATTCGATATTGCTACATTTTAATTGATAAGCCATTTTATTGCCGCTTATAGCAAATTTTTATTATTTAAATTCTGTTCATTTTAACTGCCTAAATATGTTAATTAATCCCTAATCAATTAAACTATATTTCGTATATCAATAACAATTATAATTTGCATAAACTATCGTTGTGAAGAATAAATATTTTATTAAACTGAAAATAACGAATTCCAAAAATCTAATTTGTGTGTGTAGCAAACAAAAAACTTTTGAAAAACTAAATATAATCTACATTCGCATAACTAGATCACGTGTGAGTTTTTGTCGATGCATCACTCTGACGTCACCAAACAGGCAAAGGGTTGTCACACCTGCGCTAAGAAAGAATATTTAAAAAAAGTGAATATTCATGCCAACTGTACCGGAGACGGAAGAAGGAAATAAGTACAAGGGTATACAATTAGAAGATTCGGGATTGTTTAGTGCAGTCAGAAATGGGATTTTAAATGCGGGCAGCCTTTCATTATTTTTTTATTAACATCAAGCATTTGGTTCAACAAACGGTGAATCTTGGGGTATTCGTTGCTGTTTATTACCTAAGTTTGATAATTTTATAAAAACAAGCAAATCGGAGCTTTAAACAAACTGAATTCTAACAACATTACCAAATAAAATATGAACAATATGACGATCTAACTTCACACACTGCTGTTAAATACAGTAAGCGTAGCTTGTGTGATTGTAATTAAATAGCTGATACATCATACGTACTTCATCTGTATTTGTCTCTTTGTAAATGATGATAACATACATTATCTTCGTATAAATGTAACAGATTATGCAGCGTTATATATTTGTGTTGGCAGGATTTTTTCGAATAAATGTTTATAAAGCCAACTAGCTGATTCGACAACGCGTTGCAGTGACACGGTTACATGTTAAATTAAAATTAAAGTTATGATAAAGTATTTGGTATTATAGTGTAATGAGTCTGCTTTAAAACTTTATAGAGAAAAACGAGTTTACACAGTAAATACATTAAAGAGTACATTCATCATAAAATAAACTGGAGTTGAAAAAAAAATTCAAAATTAAAACGTGGCGTCATCTATAACAGTCTGTCAGCAAACTAATTTAAAGCGCCATCTATTCTAGACTGACGAAAGTTACAATTAATAACTTTAATCAACATTGACATTCATGTAATTTATTCTTTAAAAATATTCGAAATATAAATTACCATGGCATTATACATAAATGCCAACTTTCATAAAGATCGCTTGAATAGTTTCAGATTTCATCGTGGACAAACATTTTGACACTGGATTTTTATATATTTAAATATATTATTCTTCTGTATAAGCTATATTATTGTAAAATTTCAGTTACATCTGTTGATTAGTTTTTGCATGAAACATCTATGCGTCCTCACAAACTTTAAAATGTTACATATGATTATGGTCATCGTATAAAAATCATCAATTTGCAGGAATCTATCTACCTTACGATTTCATAATTCATAGTGAGGATTTTTACCGCTGCACTTTGATTCTATTTTTTTTAATTAATACGCACTACATACACTACATAATAATTTCAGACAGAAAAAATTTCTTCGTAAGATATAACTGGACAAATCTCTCTCATCCTTGCACTTGTGGTCCGGTGGCATACTGACTCTCAGCCAAATAACTCTGACCTCCAGTTTCATTAATAAGTCGTCTTGTTCTGATTCACTTCCCTTCACCAACTAAGGGGATACCGGATCATCTTAATCTAGTTTTTTTTTACTATCGGAAGACGTCCGGAAACTGAGGGCTCCCGTTACATGACACATTCTCTCTCGCTTTCGCTTCTTGTGTCTACAATGTGCTACCTCTGTCTACTTGTTGCATAAGGGTCGATCCCTCAGCGATGTGGTGAATGGGAACAAGTTTTTGTTTTCTTGATTTCGTTCAAGTTTTATTGTCTGGTCTTCATTTATACGCAAATCATAGTAACATCTGGAAGTAATTTTGGCTATGTATTATAATCTATTTGGTACCGAAAAAACTAAATAATAAATTATTATCAAATAAGATTCCATTATCCTTGTGACATCCATAAAATAAAACTAGGCTTAAGGTGATAGCTCTCAGCTGATCCGTTAATCACTAATTCACTTTTTTCAATATGTGATATTTCAAATCGTGCTACTATATATTCTTTATTGTAATAAAGAAAGGTCTGAGTTAGTAAAAATGGTATGAAAGTTCTAATGGTTCAGTGAATCATTGAAATCAAATTTTATATTATCTCATAAATACAGTGCAATATTCTTTTAACTTAGATGTCTAATAAAAATTCCTATCACGTATAATTGATAAACAAATTATTTTGTTATATTGTAATTTTACGCAAAATAATCTGTTTTTGTTTTTTTTTTTGTTATATTTTTGGCAACCAACCTTCTAATAATTTACTGCCTTTCAATACGTAAATGATTTTACAAGTTTCTTGCGATATTTTCAATGTTTTAACAAAATGATAGACCTCTTGTTAGAACATTCTAGTTGTTGTGTGGCGAGTCAAAATCCATATTCCGTGCTATTATTTCCCATCCACTACACTTGTATACAATAACCAGACCATATTACAATTATGAATAAAATATACAATTCACTAAATAACATTTCAAGATCCCGCCAAAAACTCTTGATTTATCTATTAATGTTTGAATTTCTTGGATCTGTACAAAAATACTGTTTTGTTGCAGGTTTGGACACCTTCGCTTACGATCCTCAACGCTACGCGATGGACTACCACAGCATCGGATTCCGGGAGTGCGCTGCGGAGGTGGCCAGATACCTCGTCAGCTGCGAAGGTCTCGACATCCAGGATCCGCTCCGTTTACGTTTGATGAGCCACCTACAATGTTTCGCTGCGCAGAGGGAGCTCGCGTCCAAATCAGCCAACTGGGGTTACCCTCAGTACCCTACCGCACCGGTGGCACCGCAGCCCCAACACGTATCTGGCTACACAGAGCTAGGGCATCGGCAGGAGTTACCGAGTACTTCTGCATCAACCACTATCACAGCACCACCGGCTATAGCAGCTCCCCTCTCCGCACCACCAACTTATCCCCATTACCCTCCTGCGCCACCAGCACCTCCCGCACCCCCCGGCCCGCACCCAGCACCACCTGTACCCCATTACCCGGCACCATACCCTCATCCACCTCCACACCATCAATATTCACAAAACAGTTCGAAGCCGTACCGACCGTGGGGAGCTGAATTGGCTTATTAAATCAACAGTTATTTTAAAAACGTGGTTGAGATTTGACAGAAAAATAAACAGAACTTTCCAAAAATTGTGCAAATATTAAATACAATTTTTAAATAATATTTCTATCAAATCTCAAGACGAACAACTGTTGCACCAGATCTCAGAGTTTAAAGCTATCCAAATAATTATAAGAATATATTTATGAAGATTGTATGTACCTAGTTGTATAAATATTATATTCAAATTTCATATCGTAGTATAATTACTATATAATTTATAATTACTGTTTTTATTAAAATAATATCGAGGATATTGGATTCGATGACGTTTTTGACAGGTTTCTTTGGAACTGATTAATATAAGTAAATAATTAATAACTTGAGAAACGGTAATTTTTAGAATTGCATTCCTAAAATCTAATTCTATTAATAGTAGACTACCGATTGAAATGTCCACAGAGTATGAGTTATGGCGGATAATCTAACAAGCCTCTTTCATTAAGTACATATATTAAAATGCATAAAAATATCTTACAGATCAACTGATTCTGATTTCTTATATGAAAAAAAAAAACCGTAGCTTCATCTACTTCTCAATCGGCAATCATTTATAAAGTCTACTGTACGCTTCAAAGAGAACAGTCGTAGATTCTTGAGAAAAAAATGTGAAAATTATGTTGAATATTTCGCTTTGCTCATTATGATTTCAAAGTTACTTAAAACATTTAGAAATAAATTGCCGTTTCTACGTAATAAAATGGCGAGTATAATATTCTGGAATTGACTTCAAAGTTGTTATATGAAAATCCTATAGAAATATCTCTAACTTTGATCTATTTCTGTCATAATAATCTGTCAAGAATGAACTCATCAATGACATTTATTCGTACTGGGACCAAATTATAAGCTTTAATATAAATTCCTATTACAAGATATCGTTTAATGTTCGTCTGATAAAGATATCTTCAACGGTTGTGAATTTAAATACGTTATTTTAGGCGATAATTTAAGATTATCATGGTATTCTTTAGTGTATTAAGGCTTACTAGAATAGTCTATTATGCCTTATAAATAAATTCAATACATAGAAGAAAAAGAATGTTTCTTGCTTTGCCCCGTAAAATGTTATCAAAATCTTGGTAATAAATTGTTCTATATAGGATTCTTTTTTTTCGAAATGACCACGCTATTGACCCAGCAAGGTGTTAACAGGTTCACCGGACTACAATAGGATTCTTTATTAATGCAAACACTTCACAATATGTGGAGCGCTAGTCATTTATTCTTAAAAACAAGTTGCGCAGAAAAAAAAATTATACATGTATATATCTGCGTGTAAATGTGGGATACGGATAATTAAGGGTATTAGATTCGATGTATAAACTACTCGGCTTGTTCAGTACAATACATAAATTTTTTTTGCGTTTGTTTGCGTTTATGAGAATAATTCTAAAAATTTTAAAATCAAAATAATATATTGAAATTTGTACATTAGAAAAATTGTTGTAGTAGGCATATACATATTAAGGTTTTGGATTATATCATTCTCAAGGGATTAAACACAAAAGTCTGACAGTTTTTAAGTGAAGAATAAAAAAAAAGAAAATCACGATTTTGATGAACGGCAAATGACTAACGAGATATTGATTGTATGCACTGTTTTCAGTTTCTCAAAAATCAACCCATAAAAGGGCTAATGAGGGATGAATTAATAACGAGAGAAATGAAACTAAATATGAATAAAAAAAATGTATTTCGTATAATTTGTTTATAACAAAAGGTATCATGTGTGATTTTTATTGCTTTTGAGCATTTATTTGTAAATTTGTACATAGTTATATAATTGTGATAAAGTCGCTTGCGATTAGAAAAGAGATTAAATCATTTTATATACATATAACGTTTAACTTTATTTCTAATCCATTTAAATACATAATACTTTTACTAAGGATGAATGAAATGTTAAAAAGCGGATAAATTAATATGACAAAGGGCAGACAACTAAATTAACATTTGAACATAAATTATGTCGCGGATCGCGCGCGCAGGTGTAACAAAAAGTCGAACGTTGCATTTAATTACTACCCCGACACAGATGGCAGCACTATCGGCTAATACTACCGTTCTCCATATAGGCGCGCGGCTCGACACGTTTTGTATAGCTTGTTTATTTTAATATTTAATATTACAAGCAGGCAGATAATGCTAAATATGTTATATGTCTAAAATCCTGTCGTAAGAATAGGTCATTTAAAAAAAACACAATATTCTAAAGCCGTTTATTGTTAGTTAAACATTGCCTTCGTTTTTTAATATATATTAAAATTCTTTATAGTGCTGATCCATTTTATATGAATGATATTAAGTAACGATGGAATCGAAGACAGTGTCAAGACTTATAAAAAACCTAACTCTCACATCCAACTTCTAGAACGGAGTGACTGGAGTGTAGAGATGCATTTTCATATCGAGGGCAATTATAATTACGGCCAATATTAAATGCCATCACAACGATCTCCACAATTTCACTAAAAAGTTTGAATAATTTAACACTTCATTTATAAACTTAGTGTTTTTCACCCAGATATGTATATCTTACCTTCGAAAAATCCGTATTAATATTTTAGTTATTTGCGAAATATCTATTACAATTTTAACTTAAAACAAAATATAAACTTTATTGATTACTATAGAACAAATCACCTTTTAAGGCACATTTATAACATGATTTATACACTATATATAATAAACTAGTTGTCTCCTGTGTTTCTACTAGCTTTTAGTTATTCCGTCTTTAACCTTAACCAACGAAATCCTGCGCCACCATATACTTCCTAGCCGCAACTTTAATACGTTCTTGTTTAGCATAGTTTCTGTTCTGCATTTTATATTATAATTGCTTTACTCTTAGAGTGTGACATAAGTAAACCTTTTCCACGATTTAACTCTAAGCTACATCTTTTATTTGAGTGATAATTCTAGAGATTAGCGCTTTCAAACAACCTCGATCTATTTTATATTAGTATAAATATGCAAATATAAGGCAAACATCAACCCAACTGGCTCCTAAACTACAATGAGGTCAAAATGGAAATACCGCATGACCGTCCCACATCAATGATCGTATGGGATATCGCGACCCTTGCGTTTCCCACGACACGCTTCTCCCTTACTCGTATCAGCAACTTATAAGTCTATTTCGCTCAAACAATACACTTCCGTAGTAAGGTGCAGGGTGCAAAAAGTGACGTTTTTAGACGTTCGTGTGTGGTGCCGCGCGTCGGTATTTACACATTGGGGAAGGAAGTGTGCTCTGTACTTTAGTTATAATACACAAAAGTGAACGGAACCCAAATTGCAATTACATTTGGAAGATATCAGAATTTAATTAAACCTAATAGGTACAATATTTGCCGCAAAACTATTTACTTTTATACATATAATAAGAATGGAAATCTAATATGTCTTTACTTTTAGAAGTCTGTGAAAAATATTGTTGCATGTGGCTCGGAACATTCAGTCTCGGTTTCATTAAAATCCGATCACTCTATCTAAAGGTGTTGTAATTTCAGTGACGACGTGACTTAAGTACAAGAGAAAAGTAAATAAGTAAAAGGACTTAATACATTCTGATGATTTTATTAGTCACTGTTTTTACATTAGGTTCCACACGGACGGAGTCACCGGCACAGTTAGTCAATAAATGAATATTCTACTAAATCAAGTACAGTCAAAAATACTTTATTCAGTTTATGACTTAAGACCGCGTTTATAAACGTGAAACTACCATCGGTTCGGAAAATAAACCAGTCGTCAAGAAGAACCGGCAAGAAACTGGAGCGGGTTTATCTTTTTAAAGTATATTAATCTACGATTGTCTTTGTAGTTAGTTTTTGTTTTTAATGGATGCACAGAAAGCAGTCAATTTCAGACATCACCATCGTTCACATATTGATCCACTCTATAATAGCCTTATGACACCAGAACCGCTTGTTTGGAGCTTTAATGTACAGTCCAGCAAATCAATAATATTCTTTGGGAATTTGTCGTCAACCCTAACACTATTTCTTTAAAAGTTGTCACTGGGTTTAATAAGTCTGAAACAGGACGATGAGTTTGTCACAACTTCCAGTATTTAAATCACGCTGGTGTTTTTTTATAAAATACAATTTTTCAAAGTTTTTGTAGATGTACATTAAAAGTCCTATATAATTGGACTTCTAATCTTACCACAAAAGAGGTCATAACAGTTTAAGGACATAAGTATTTTCACTATGTACCAATGCAATGCTCAAGACACAGTTAGGGAAGAAAGCTTTAATATTTCGCTAACCCTTATTCAACGAAATACCCAAATAACAGCCGCGACAACGTAATAAGGAAGCCTATTGATGCTGCGAAGTTGTTACGGACTATATATTTCATAACGGCTGTTGCCTTAACTGGCCTGTTTACAATCATAAAGGTATTTAGTGACGTAAGAGAGGGTTAGCGACAAAAAGAAATAGGTGAACTCATAAACATTCACAAATTTTGTAAGGTATTCTTACAAACTTCTTAGGTTTTCTTACGTAATATTATTACATTATATTACAGTGGTATAAGAGAATTTTATTTGCTTCATGATTGACTTCGGAGAATTTAATATTGTCAAGAAAATCGAGTGATTTTATTTTTGTAACCGTCGTCTTTACGCCTGCAAGATTGTTGATTTTTGGGTACGCATTCGCTGAGCCGAAGCCCAACAAACTAATTAAAATTCTCGAAGAATATTGTTGTACCGATATTTGTAGAAAATGGTTCTATGTGATCAATCTCTGTCAGTTAAATCTAGTCCCAAACATTTTGTGCGAACATTTCTTAAAATTTCCTGTAATATGGTAACCACCTAAATTCGAGTAGTAACCCATATGATTTTGCAAAAACATTGCGTAATGTAGAGTTGTTGCTTTTTGGTGCTGTTGCTTGTTGTACTAATTACGAAAATCGACTGTACTTCAGATGATAGTAACTCTATAGGAGTCGGAAAAGTATTACTATACCTTTAATGGTTAAAATATTAAATAAATAAACATTTATTTTTAAATGAAGCGACATATCTTTCTAAGTCACACAAATGTCTAAAATGAGATTAGAATATATAATTAGTTAATTGATTCAATAATATGTTGGACATCAAAGCATCAAGATTTACATCCTCCAGACATACATTTAATTTAAAAATATATTTACAGTAGGTATCTTGTTAGGGGTATATAAAAATATTATTGAAGTAAAACACAGTAAGGATCTCCTAAGAGGTTACAAATTTGCGATTGTCTTTTTAAATGAGAGACATTTTGTCGTCAACAGTGTCGCGACCGGATCCGACTATAGCTAAGGACCATAGAAGAGACCCTGTAATACTGATAAAAAATCATCAAAATTGGTCTAATCGTGTAGGAGGACAAAAGGAAAATAATTTCGAACGCAACACACCAATTTTATCATCTTTAAATATAATAACAATATAAACGTGGCCGTACTTTTTACATATTTCTGAGACAAATTTTTTCAAAGGGTCTTGGAATAATCATTTTTAGAATTGTCTGTCTATTTGTTTGAACACTCATCACTACTAAAGTACTGCTTTCAGGATAAAATCATAAAGCATCGAAAAAATCATAAAGCGTCCTCGAGTAACATCAAGTCTAAGTTTAACTAAAATAAGTTGAGTAAATTGACGATGCGAGTAAGTAAGAGCGTACGTAAATGGACTTTTATTTTTTATTAGTCACTATTTTTTTAAAAACGTTTCATGCGGACGTAGTCCGGTGAAGCTGTTAAGACCTTGCTGGGTCAATAGCGTAGTCAGTTCGAAAAAAAAAGAAAAAAAAAGTTTCATGCGGATGAAGTCGCGGGCACAGCTAGTATTTAAATATAACACAAGCCGTACAATCTCTTTCGCATATTACCCCAATCAGATTCTATACTTGGATATTAAGAAATAGTTTCTCAATCAAAGTTTGAATTAAGTTTAGAAGAGACGACCTACGTCATTAGACATGGCGTCCGAAAGCTTTGTTACTGAGCAATCATAACTTAGGACAACTAACTATTAAATTTACATCTCTCACATGATTCCACGGGGCCACTTAGATGTTATACCTTGTTTTATCATTAGATAAACATAAAGGCGCCACAGAGCTCGATATAGTCGTTGAGTCAGCTGCGTAATTGTCCCGGAGTAGCCCATTATCACATCTTTGGTCTACGTGCACCTACGTGACATGGGGCACACACCGCACTGACCGACGTGAACATTTATGTTTCGTTAATTATAAGAATTGTAACGAACATATTATAGACAACGATAATTAATGTTTTAATTCCTCTAAACTTAACATTTTGATATTCATAATTGTATTGCCTTGTTGATTTTAAGTTGAACATTTGAGACATCTTGCGGCAGTTTTATACAATTAGACCCTTAGACCCTTAGAATATCTGATAAAAAAGAGTCGGCGAAAAATGTGATCCGGTTTATATTTTTTTTTACTGGTGACGTTTTGTTAATAGTTGTACATTATATTTTAGTACACGTATAGAGAAGGAATAATTTCTAGATGTTAGTGTTAATTAAATTCCGCTAAATTTGGAAACGTTTGTCAGTACGATTAATAAATAATAAATTTCGTTTTCTGGAATGAACTCCTAGCATCAGTGTTCCCGGACCATTAGTCCGGTGAAGCTATTAAGACCTTGATGGATCAATAGCGTAGTCAGTTCGAAAAAAAAGTTCCCGGACCAATATAATTTACGAATTTTCATGAAATGAGCCTACTTCTTTTTCAAAGGCCGGCACGTAACTATAATGTCTCTCGTATCGCAGGTATTCATGGGTGGTAGTGATCACTTAATATCAGGTGACTTGTCTGTTTTGCCTGTTTTGCCTCCAATCCCACAAAAAAATGTACTTTTTTTAAAATCTATTATAACAATAGCTTAATTAGAAATATTATCTATATCTACTGATTCCAAAATACAGAACCTTATAAGCAAGTGTTTTTAATTTGAAAAGAGTAAATCATAAAACTTCTAGAAATTCTTGATGTACGAGTACAATAGCTTCTTTTCAAAATAAGCGTTTTATTACATAGGTTACGTTCTGGACATTATGCGTCACAAAAGTTTGAATATTTGATGAAAAAAAGTTCTTCACCATTGTGTACAACATGCGGAATTATAGCTGACGCTCACCATTTTCTGACGGAATGTGGCAAGAACAATAATGTTAGAATAGATTTAATTAAAAAATACAATTTAAATAAACTGGATGTCGGCATGTTCCGTAGTATTTTAGCAAGACCTTCGAGTGAGGTTGCTAAAGAGTGAAAGATGATTTTATAAAAGAGGATGTTCGAAAAGCTTCAACGTTAGTATAATTAGGTTATGATGGGGCTGATATGACTAGAGTCAAAAGCCCCTAAATGAAATAATAAATAATAAAATAAAATAAGCGTAATCAAAAAGCCTACAATCTAATGAAATCCACTCGAAATATAAATACACTGAGTGGCCTCGACACGTAGCTCACCGATGTCGGGCATTATTTATTATGAAATTTTCAGCCATAACTCGTCTGTGCAAATCTATCAAGTTTTGTATATTCTCTTTGCTACACCGTTGAAAACGACATTGTTTTTTAAACGATTGTTAAAATAAATAACATATTTACAACATAATAATATATAATCCACATAATATTGTCATTGTTGTTTGTTAAGTACAATAGAAACGAGTCAGACCAGTTTTAGGATTTATCAGTTCTGTTCGAACGAGTTGTGAGATATTACAAACTGTTCCAACAACAGGGATGCAGTGGAAAGGGATGCCTTGCTAACAGATGTGCAATCTATTCGTTTTCTTGTAGCTAAATAAAATCAAATTTCTTTCACGAAATTGCAATAACTTAGTGCAATTTCTTGTAGTACTTATTAAAGCTTTTTAAAGCCTACTGCCAGTCTCTTTACACGAGCAGTCTGTGGGTCCGGTATACTCAGAGGGCGTACAGCGCGCTGCGCGGCCAGTATAACAATGGGTTTAGAGTGCTGATGGGTTTGCTACGGTTTTGTAATGCATAAGGTATGTTAGCCGAAGCACACACTGATGGATTCCAAGCCATAACTAGAAAGCGCTGTGCATCTCTGCTAAACCGCTTTCGTGACAGCTCGAACAGCATTCTAAGCACACTGGCGAACAGGTGGGACTCTCCAATGCTGCGGCACTGGACACGTCTTCACGTGGCTGGGCCAAGGTAGTGTTGACCCTACTGGTCCCGGTTACTTTTAGCTATGATTTAATATTGTATTATATACGAGTACTAGCTGCAACCCGCGGCTTCGCACGATTTTTTTTTTAATATATTAAATAAATTTAAAATTTTGATCGCACATCTAGTGTAAATTACAATAACACTCTTTCAAAAATATTTGTAAGTATCACACGCACATCAACTACTGTAACAGGTAACGTGGACATTATATATGTGAATACAAATAGTGAATCGAATGGGATGGGATTTATCATCAGCCACATAACTGGAACATTAAACTGCTATATATCATCTTCAGTGCTCACTTACACTATATAAGAAAGTAATGAAAATATTAAGCTAAACATTATCTAACAATATATGTTAAATATTTTATTATATGGATATAATATGTCCATAGTGTCGATATAATTAAGTTATTATCATATCTAGCTATAATTTAAATCACATATAAACATATGACTTTCAGTTACAACAGTGATGCCCTTGGTGTTACAGTTGTTCATAGGCGACGGTAACCACTTACCATCAGGAGGGCGGTCAGCCTGTTTGCTGCCTTTTGGAATAAAAAAAAATCTTGGAGTCCAACACAGCGCACGGCATACGTGCATGTTTACAGTGAACAACATATTTTTGATTAATTTCACACGGAAGAATGCACGGATAACAGTTTATCACTACATAGTGTAAAACAAAGTCCTGTTCCACGTCTGTCTATATGTCTGTTCGCGATAAAATCAAAAATTACAGACGCATCTTCATGTCGTTTTCACCAATATATGAAATGGGTATTGGGCAAGGTTTAGGTATAGTTTGTCTTATTATCAGGGCGGGCAACGTCTGCTGAACCCGTTAGTTTAAAATAAAACAATTAATTAGTTACTTATTTACCCGTAAAATTCCCGATCAAATATTACTTGTAGTCCGGTGAAGCTGTTAAGACCTTGCTAGATCAATAGCGTAGTCATTTCTAAGAAAAAAAAAACTGTTCAAATAGGTCCAACCATTTCGGAGATTACCCGGAACAAATTAAAAAGCAGACATATCAACAGAATTAAAAAAAAATGTTGATATTTGTAGCATCACGGATATTTTTAATATAAAATCCACTCACTTTACTTTTATTATAAGTAATATATCACAAATCAAAAATTGGGAACAAAACTAACGTAGAATAATGTTTTTGAGGAGTTTTTGGCGGGATTTTAGTCTGTCATGTAGTGGATTTTATATTTTATTCATAATCTTGTCTTACTTATCTCTATATTGCGTTAAATTGGTAGCGTTTTATGTAATATGGTTCGTTTATTGTGCATAAGTGAAATGAATGAAAAAAATACCACGCAGCATGAATTCTGTGGTCTTGAAAATTAAGAAGATAAAAATTTACGAAATATTATATAGAGGATTTGGCGCTTATACCTTTACATTATCTTGGACATAGAAGAAAACTACCTATATTGACAACTTCAGAATTGGCAGTATGGATTAAATCCTTTGACTATCTTATTGGACGAATATTATTACTACTAAACTTTTTGAATAGCAACACAAAATAAACTTTAGAAATGTTTGCGATATAAACGCACTACGTATAATTAAAAATTGGAAACAAAAGTAACGTAGGAACACAAAATAAATCATGAAAATATTTGCGAGAGAATGTTATCGCGTTACCATAGCAACGCATATAGTACTGATATTAACACGCAGCGGAAGCTTCCAAAATAGCCCGATTTTGAGACATTCTTCATCAGTGCTCAGCTCCTATTGGTTTTAACGTGATGATATGTAGCCTACAGCCATCCTTGATAAATGAGCTATCTAACACTAAAATAAACTTTCAAACCAGATCTGTAGTTCTTGAGATTATCGCGTTCAACCAAACAAACCAACTCTTCAGCTTTATAATATTAGAATAGATGTTAGAATAGATGTTAGAATTAACCTTTAGCAATTTAGATGTTACTGACATAATATTGGCTGTCCAATGTAAATTGTGGTATTATTGCCTGAAATAAATTATTATTATTATTATTTGGTCTTTGCGTATAAACCATTGGTAATCTAATACATTCCAAGTAATAATGGGCAATGTTTTTTACCTTTATTATGTGTAATACATCAATAGGAACTTGTTTGTTGAATCTTTTGTCGATACACTCAAAATACTATTGTAGGGGTCCCTTTGTAAGAATTTTTGTGGTTCATAATTGACATTTTAGTGTATATATATATTCATTCTGAGTCGGTTATTTTGTTTACATTATCCTCCTTTTTGCACAATCAGGTAAAAACAAAATGAGACGCACTTTAAAATTTCAAAAATTGACAACACTAACGTACGCTGATAAATTAAAAGCGATACAAACGGTGAAAAGTCGATTAAAAAGGAAAGATGTTGCGGCTCAGTTTGAAATACACAAAAGTACATTAACACTTATAATGAAAAAAGAAGCTGAACTTTTGAAGAAACGTGAATCTGGAGAAAGTATTTTTTTTAGAAGACGAAAAATATCTGGATTTCCTATTTCGGAGCAATGTTTATTTTAATGGTTCAGGCAGTGTACAAACCAAAACATTAGTGTTGCAGAAAAAGCTGAAGAGTTCGCCGATTCGCTGAAAATCCATGATTTTACAGCTAACAATGGCTGGTTAGACGGCGGAAGTGTGAGTGTAACGTAAACCTTTGACATTATTCTATATCTTTTTTTTATTTCGTGGCAATTACGATTCAGTTGTGAGTTGTCTATTATTTTGTTATTGTAATTTTGTTATTATGATAAAACCCTAATCGTTTGTGGTTTAGATAACACTTTGAAATGTTTTTATCAACCGTAAGAGTCTCATGAAATGTGATTCCGCCGTTTCGAAAATGTTGGGCAACAAACAATAGATACTTTGTAATTTATGTATATGAATATTTTATATATAGATAGGATCCCAATAAAGCAAATCGAAAAGTGACAATCTCTTGAATATGCTGATATGACTCGCAATTTTTCGCTTTAACTGTTAATTTACTATCTACCTAATATCTTTAATTATGCATAATTTTCAATATACTATTTCAAATTTACAATAAAACACACATATATTAATTATTTAATAGAAATCTTTATTACATAATATAAACATAATTTACATATATTTTTTGTGCGATAAAATTATAATTATATATTTTAATAGGATGGTTGTAAATGCGTCCAGAGAACGATCTGACTGAATCCAATGGTATTCACAATGCGAGACGTAACAATGATCTTACGTAACTTCTACAAATGAGATCAAGATAACATTAAATAAATAAAATCTCTAGACATTACGCATAATCCTAATGTTTAACAGTACAATCAGAATTTTAATTGTCATTATTTTTAGTGGAAAAATACTACGTAACGTCTTAGTCTTCGATATAATCAATTGAATTTTTAAATAGTTAATTTTACTTCGAAAAAGATATAAATATTTCACCGAAACCTCTCAATAAATCGTCATATAAATGAACTCATAATTTAATATACAATAATATACAATTTATGAAATATATGAAATATATATTTCATATATTGTATATTATATATAATTGTATATTATATATAATATCATATATAAATATATGAAATAATATACAAACAAAAACAACGGAATCTTTAAAAATATAACGTAATATTAGGGAAAATAAACCTGGTTTTATTACTCGAGGAATAACACAGGAAGATATGGCAAACATCGTATTCTGGAGTTCAGATGGATCATTAATATTGCCCAGTAAACTATAAAAAGTTTCCACAAACCGGAGAATTCATGCAAGGACATCGATACGGTGCGGTACTGATATTACTCAACGAATATCTATTTATGAAATATTTAGTAACTTAAAAACATATATACTGTATTTGGAATGTATCAATAACTGATCCTCCATTAGAAATAATGAAGATTACACAAGGTGGCTAAAGCATATCTCGTTGAAACACGAACCTATACGATTTCTAGTTACGAAAAATATATTCACTACCTATTAAAAGTAACTATAACTAAGAATCTTTAATACATCTTTAATATCATATAAAATCTCTTCTTTACTACCTTTGAAGGTTTAGTAAATTGTCATTGAATAATAATATTTATCATTTCATAATTTAGAATTTTTAAAAGCCTTACAACGTGGTTGGAAATTGATTTGTATATTAGAAATGAATTCTCTCTCGAATCCAAAATATGAACCTTAATTATTATACAGCACTCAATTGAGGTAATTAGATACTATCAAAGTAATTATCTTTAATTACTTTCATATTGTCTTAATAAAGTGTATTTTTCTAACAACAACTGTGTTATATAAACAAGAATATTTTTGTATCAGAATAATAACATTAATGTAATGCATTATTCACTTATGGAATTCCATGTAGGTTCAATTTTAATGAAAAGCCTTTTATGAATCCTTATTGGAAATTAAATTGGAAAAACTATACACCTACTTATTACAAACTTATAATTAAAAATCACTTCATAACGTACTAACTAATTCAATGTTTTCGTTAATCATATTCTGGGTTCTCTCCACTTCTTCTTCGTCTTCCTCCACATCGTCATTTCGGTCTGCGTCTGCATCATCAAGCAGTGTGTATTCTGTACGAATGCTGCTGCTATCCTCGCTGTCATTGACATTGAAGTACGTCACAGTAGCATAACAAACTCTAGTATGAGCCGGACTGCTTCTAGCAGAGTTGTACGCGGAGTCCGAGCGATTTGACTCGTTTGTTCTGTAGCTTTCCATACTGTCGACTCTGGAGCTGTTGTAGCTGTCGTAACTATTGTAGGAGGTGTTCTCGGAAGTGTCGTTTGGGATATGTAAGGGTGGTAAAGATGTACGACAGGCGCAGAAGCGTTGTACGTCGATTTCAGCGCGCGCGTCGACGGTCCCACTGTAGGAAGGCGAGCGGACGAGCGCGGGCGAGATGCGGTTACGGGCGGTTTTGCGATTCTTGCTCCTTTTGAATAGTTTGAAGGCCTGCGGACAAAAGAAAATGATTTTAAGTATCTTATTTTAAACTCTTAGGTAAACTTACAGCAAAAAAAAATGTATTTAGACATGATCGAATAGGCCAAACAAGTTGCCCTATCTACCAATAAGATAATATAGATATAAAGGAGGAAATAAAAAAAATGGAATTAAGCTGGAATTTCAACTTCTTTATTGCAATTCTACTATAGCTTTACCCTATATTTTCTATTCGAGTATAATACAATAGCTTATGATTTACTTATTACTCTTACGTGATTTTCCCACACATGCACAAAAAAAGGCAAGTTAAATGCAAGTTAAATGTAGGTCATTTTTATAACCAATTTGTTTAGAGTAAAAATATTCTTGACAATAAATATATGATATTATTTAAAAGTAATTCAGATTTATATTAGTAGACATGACATTAATATATTTGCCAGAAGTAGACATTTATTTTTTACTTTATTTTATTCTTAGATAATAATTATGTTTTTTTTATTCCTGCTCTTAGATATTCTTATTACTGTAATTTTTCGCAATTTGATTATTTTTAATAAGCCCTCTAACTATTTTGCTTCTTCTATAAAACATGTTCATTGTAGTCGTGTAATATTATTACATAATGTATTGATATTGTATCTCATATGTACTATAAATTAGAAATTATGCGCGGACGTGTGACGTGTATACATACATACGTAAATCAATAAATCTTCCCTTTGATGTAAGCATATGTGGTTAATTTAGAGTCTGCGATATATTAAAGAAATTAATGAAGAGATTAGTAACCAACCTTTCATAAAAACACGAGAATTCCCGTGTGCAAACGGACGAAACAAAATTTGTCTATAAATCAAAACAACCATATTTCTATTGTCCTATTGTATAAACTTTAGAGACATTTAATAAAACTTATACAGTTATTTATAGAATTGGAAATTGTGAAATCTTCTCGAATGTTTACAAAGCAATTTCGATATGTTTACGAATCGAAAATTTGTGAATCGTTCAACTGAATGAAAGCTTCGTTGAGACAACGCGTCAAGAGGGCGGCACGCAACGCTCCCCGTGACCACTAGGGTTGACAAATGATTTGTACAGTTCAATGGCATTATGGAATCCATGCCCTTGCTTTGTCAATAACAAAAACTAAGTTTACTTCAAACTGTTTAAACTTTTACGTACATTTTTATCGTGAACGCATTTCTGAAGTTTTATTATCAAAATTAGGATTTCATGTCAATCCGTAAGATTGCTGGTTTCTTTTATAGAAATAAATCGTGTAACGACTTATAAATAATTTTCTGATCACTAATAGTTTTTACGAAATGCTTGTCGAATTTATTTGTTAAAATATATAGTGATTTTTTGTTTATCAACTTTGTCTGATTTTATTGATTGATAGTTCTTTTTTAGTTACCTTGTATAATTTAAAAACAAATTTTAAACAATTAAAACTAAAATTACATTTTCATTTAGCAAAAATATTTGGTTTAAATATTTTATTCGCAAAGTAGTAACCCTGTCGACGATCGAAATGTCGTAAGCCAATCGAAAATGATACAGTTCTTTATGGGAATAAGAAAAAAAAATGAAATATCATTTCTGTAGTAAATGAAATGAAAAAAATCCCTTTCCATTGGGCAATCCAACAAAGATTTAATGCTTTAGCTTATGATCAAACGTTATTTTGCTTTGATATTATTGAGCGGGAAATGGGGAGTTATGTTATTTCTGAGCAGTTGAAATGTCCGCGATACATATTTATGTAATCCGTGTAGTTTGTCGGATTTATTTCATAATTTTCTTGGTATTTGAAGTAGGTCGACTTATAAAAATCTCTAATCAATTATTCATCAATTACATCAAACGCAGACAAAGTTAGGGGTGGGAACTATTATTCTTTCACAAATGAAACCCTCTCAAGCGGGTTTTAACGTCTAAAAACTATTATAGGATGAACCAACATGAACAATTATGAAGTCTGGAAATGACTCACCACTCTGTGCATCCACCAAATACGAATGTAACAACCTATGTTTTATAAAAATATATGTCAAGAAGGATAAAGCATATCGTGTCTCTTGCCGCTTCTTCTCGATAACTGGGTTGTTTTCGGAACCAGTGATAGTTTTGACGTTCATAAGCGCCTTCTGAGGGCCTAAATTTAATAAAGTATTTTTGATTGGATTTGATACATACATATACCATAATAATTCAATAAGTAAGAACAGAAAATACGCCATGCTACAGCTATTAATAATGGAAGAAAGTGTTTCAATACAGATAAGTAATTTTATGTAAAACAAAACCCAAGGCCAGCGACGCGACGCGTTTTATAATGTCGCGCGAATAACGCACCCCTGTTGGCTAACACCAGGGAGGCAGGTGCCAGAAGCGACGATGTGTAAACTGGTACACACCCCCGCGACTTTCTGACGAACATTCCCACGGTTACCGGCTCATTAATATTCAATTTTCACAGCAAAATTATTAAGACCTATTTCACATTGTCCATTACTGAAATATCAAAAATCTATGTATGTGTCCTATACAAAACCAGAACTTTCAGTAAAGAGAAATCTGATCGTCCCTTTTGTATCATTCTCATATGAAAATCTAACGTCAACAACCTATAACAATAATAATAATATACATCCATTATTGTAATATTAATAAACAAGGGCTACGGGACAAGGGAAGGATGACGCGTTCTGATAGTCTACGAATCGCAAGATTGTCCTTCAAATCGCCCCTCAGACACAAGCTCACTTTGTATAAGACGTGTATCCGTCCCGTGATGACATATAGCTGCCCCGTTTTTGCGCATATGTCCAAAGATAACTTTGATAAGCTGCAGGTTCTCCAAAACCGTGTTTTACGTAAAGTGACCGGTGTCCCGTGGTACATCCGGAGAGTCGATCTCCATAGAGACCTAGAGATCCCTTCTATCTGGGCGTACCTAAAATCACTTACGATTAGTTATTTTGAAAAAGCCGCGAATCATCCCAGTCCGTTAGTGGTATCCGCCGCAAACTATGAACCCGTACCTAACGCTGCGCGTTATAAAAGACGTTCGCGACACATTTTTGTCTGTCTTTTTGACTGTCCCTCGAAACAGAGCGTGTTTACACCCACGCCCGCGTAACCACAGATCACGCCGCCGTGGTCTGGGGGTTAATTTCGTTCCCGCACACCCGATTAGGCCTCCCACGGCAGCGGCTCAAGCCTAGGTTCGATCCCTCGGTAGGGAGCCCTTGAGTGCGTTGCTTGCGCGATACGGTGACACACAAATATACATCACTGCTACAACACTACACGATCACCCCCACACACGTGCACGCCGACACGCTTACACATGAAAGTGGAAGGGTTTACTTTTTTCCCTTATCGAACTGAAAAACTCTCAATTTTTCGATAATAAATATATGGAGGAGTTGTTGAGCCGTGTATGCTTGGTACACATACACTTTTCAACAACTCATACATATATGAATAGTTAGCTAGGGTAGCTAAGATAAGTCGCGATTTTGCATGCAACAGGCAACAGCCAAGCCGAGGTGTGCCGTGCACCCTTGAGCTGGTTGCCAAAATAAAATCGGCTGAGTGCCTTAAGCGCTCGTCTTAGTAGTCCGGTGAAACTGTTAAGACCTTGTTGGGTCAATAGCGTAGTCATTTCGAAAAAAAAAAAATCCTTCAAATCGGTGGTGATCGTGCAAACAAAACGCAGAAGGATGCAGATCCACGATTTGAATGGCAAAAACCAGGCACATCAACAGCTATGTCTCCTATACTGACGTGACTGGCGACGCGGTTAGTAAACTCAACCATCTGGCCGTGAACGATCCGGCACTCGACATTGGAGATTATAATTTAAAAATGGCTATTAAAGTTGATAACGAAGCGTCATAAAGGCAAGGATATCAATTATTAAGTAAAATAATAAAAACGGTTGTTCACATTTAAAACGATTTTTAACATGATGAATAAATAAAATAAACGAAAGCAGAAAAAAGTGCTGACAAAGAGTCTGCAGAGAAAAAAAATTAGGACCATTTAAGTGCCGGTTCACTCTAAGCTTAATGTTATCATCTTAAAGCATAATATCTTCACTTAAAATCAAAGTAACATTGTGTAAAACTTATAAATTATAAAAAAATTGGTTGCCTGTAAAGTCGGTATACGGGCGAAAGTTTTACGTGACAACGACTTTGAGTGGTAAAATAATTTTAATGTGAATATTCATTCGTATAGTAGTCTCTCTCGCTCTTAGGCGGGCTAACCATGCCCGAGTGGAAGGGACGCGTGCCTCTCACTCGCTCTCATTGTTAGCGCATAACGTGAGCGGAGCGTAACGCAGTTTCTTGAAGTGTCACCCGGCAAACCAATTTATAAGACGTTGTCACGTCAAAACGTTGATAGATATCATATTAGTATTGTATTTTAGTAACAGACTGCTTGGAGCTCGAACGATGCGTACAATTCATCGGTTATTGCCTCACAAACAAACGATCTAGGTTCAAAGTTGACGCGGCAACCTGATTTCGTACAAATCGATTCCAACATAGTACATAAATTATCTCGAAGCTGCCACTCACAGATATCGAATGCACATTACTTATGATAATTATACGACAGAAGTTAACGAACTATCTCGAATACTAATGAATTGCTTTGTTTCTGTTTATTCATTAACAATGTTCTATAGACTGTGTCTATTGTCTATTCTATTACTTTTATAATGATAACATGAGTAGATGGTCAGTCTTATGAGAATGTTTCTTATGTGAACGATGATATTTGGAAATGAAACCCCTCTCTGCCTATCCAAAAAACGGATATAACTATCTGTTTGTAAATACGTGTCATGAAAAGATAAACCAGAACAAGTTGCTTGCCATTTCTTCTCTGTGACTGCATTATTTATCCGAACCGGTTCTAGTTTTCACGTTCAATAGCGCATTTTCAGGACTTACATTGAATAAAGGCATTTTTATTTTCTAACAGCGACTTAAATGGAATCTATTTACTATCATTAAAAATTGTTTACCTGTAAATGCTATTATTGATTTATTTTAATACTAGCCTCTGCCGGCAACTTCAGTAACTTTGGGCTAAAGCTAACATTATTCATTGGTGCACCGCTCCTATTAGTCTTAGCGTGATGATATATAGCCTATAACCTTCCTCGACAAATGAGCTATATAACATTGAAAGAATTTTACAAATCGCACCATTGGTTCGTGAGATTACCCTCTACATCACAAACTCACAATGTCAGAAACTCACAACTTTACTTCTTTATAATATTAGTATAGACTAGCAACCTCCGGCACTTCGTTTGATCTAGACTACAAAAAAATTGAAAAAATAAAGTACACATAAGCGCCACCTAGTGGTGGGTTAGAGTACAGTTTCTTTATGAGAAAATACTTTCATGATAATCGCTCAAAAGGTTTTGGAATTTGTCAATCTTAAATTTCAACATACATATTTTTCTTCACACAAGTAAATTTATCTCATGAATATATAATGATTAAAATATATACAACTGTTATTAAGATAAGTTCTCGATAAAAATATTTCCACGGAACTCGAATCTAAATCGTTTCAATACAATATACTTATTACTGAATGTAATTAATTACAAAACACGTACGAAAAATTCGAATTCGCTTTCAGTCGAGACACGATTTTACCTTCACGCAATCAGTAAACTTCTGTTTATACAGTTTTTTTTAAATTCTATCCAACAGGAGATGATAAAAAACCTATTCTATGTTACGCAATTGGTTTTTAAGTAACCCCTAATTATATTTTTTCTAGCAGTGTTTTTGAGTGCGATTTATATACAGTAGAACCTTGATAACAGAAACCTCGATAAAGTAAAACCTTCTATAATTTCAAAAAACTATCTATTACGAAGTTGCTATATGATGTGGTTACTGAAAAATAATACTTACTGGAATTAATTATATCACCATCATATCAAAACGTGACGATAATATTGGTTATTCTTTAACCAGATATTTATATTAAAAATATAAGTTTCGTTTTCCCTACAATTTTTATAATACGTCTTGTTCTCTACAATAATTGATTATATCTATGATTATTCTCTATACCAAGGGGTAATGGTACCATCACTAAAAAAAAGGCAGATGATTAAAAAAAACTACACCAAAATTGAAGTCAATTGACTGTATGTAAGATACATCATATAAATCTTTGTATGATTACAATTTGTCAACAAAAGTGACGAGAAATTAGCGCAGGAGGTCAGAACCTGATCCTTAATCAAATTTAATGTGTATTTGTTCATCGCTCTAATTCTGTTATCGATATCAAAATTACTCATAATACATATATTACGGAAATTGCAATTTATATCTGTTTGTATTATATTGTTCTTATGTAATACAATCACGAAGAAACCAAATTGGTAAGAGAAATTGTTAAACATTGTTTTAAAATGAAGAATGCAGATATATACTATCCATAATGTAAATTAAAATCTGCACTTCATAGATTTACTCATATTTCTGAAGGTTATATACAAAGGCAGCTCTATCATTGTTTCACTATAGGCTAACAAAATATAAAATCGCCATATTAAGGCGATATTTAATATTTGTTATCCCTCTCGCAAAACACGTAATTAATTGGCCGTATCGGTACAACAACAGCCTACACAGTCAAACAGATAGGTCGCTAACTCTGAGGACTTATTTAAATCGACTCGTAACTTTAGGTATAGTAATACACTTACTTTTGTACAGGTTTCACCTTCTTCATGATAACTTTACTGTGATGGCATAACTCAATTATTTCTATAATCTATTTTCATGAGATTTCTGTTAGACACAGTAAAAAAATATTAAATAATCTTATACGATATATATATAAATACCTACTGTATTGGAAATAATAGTTTATAATAAATAAAATAACATAAATGTATTTTTAATCATTTGTTTTGCATTCTAATAAACGATACGAAGTTCCTGCCTTGTGTGTACACAATACGGTTCGGAAACAATAACTTTACTCCGGCGGTAATGAGCAAAACATTATAATTAGTAAATGAGATGAATATTTACATTCCAGAAAACATATTATACTGTACAAACTGTACTATGTTGTGTTAATATTCTTATCTATGAACAACTGAAAGACACTATAAAAGAGTCACAAATAATGATTGCAGACGAAGGAATCGATTGATTCTTGAAATTACTGTTTACATACAGTCTTCGTTAAATCTTTTAGTCAAATATTTTGCTCGCAGCTTCGCTTGCTTTATTGTAGAATTACAAAATAAAATACTCGCCCACACAGTAGATTTCTATAGATGAAATAATCTTTAAAAACAATTAAATGTTTTTTGAATTTAGCCATCGCAAACAAAAATCAAATTGTTCAGTAAAAATGTAAAGTTGTTTACTAATAAAATCGAAATAAACAAAATCTTAACATTTAAATAACTCCAGTATACGTAATGATAAGACGATATCAGTTCAGTTAGATATCGATCTGTTTATAAAAATAACAGATATTATATTTATCTAGTAATATTAATTTCCCACGTCGCGTCGCGGTCAGAACTCTTCACGGTAATAGTGTGTTTACCCGACGTGTACGCGTTGCGCGACCCTCTCTTTAGGGCTGCTAACACTATTTTTGAAATAATACTAGCTCAGTGGTTGCATTTTTTATCCGAACTCACTACGCCATTATTGTCACGTGCTTTCACAGCTTTACCGGACTACTAAGGCGAACGCTTAAGAATCTTCGCCGCTCAGAGCCCAGATATACCAAAGTGGCCGAACCTTGGCTTAGGCTGTTGCCTTGAATGAAACACCGCCATGTTTACGCCATCGTAGCAAAATGTAAAATCTTGTGCTATGAGGTAGATACCGAATAATGATTATGCGCTAATCATAGCAAGATGGCATTTCATCTCAAACACATAGTTTGAATGAAAGTAAGTTGATATTATGTCTACAAGAACACATCTGTTGGTACGCATATACCTTTGCGCTTAAAATCCTAACTTCTTTTTACTTTCTTATCATGTAATAAATAATAACAAATTTGATAAACAATTTTGAAAGAAAAGAAAGCGCGTCCTAACTTTTTTAGGAACGCGACAATAATATCTTTGGCGGGCGAATGTCTACTAAAAACTGGTAGCTAGAGACAGCGTAGCCGAGTGAGTTAAATATAATAATTGAAGATAGTTGTCAACCCTATCGGTGTTATCAGTAACAATATAAGGAACAAACACACCAGGGCGCATAACTATGTTGTAATTAGTTATGTTTGCTCACACACTAATGTTATCTCTGTTTACACGGGCGTGCGACAATTAAAGACGTGGCTCTGACGAATTCTCCTTGTATATTTACTGATTTCTGGGCAGAGAAAAGTGATTTCTTAAACTTTACAATATAGTAGAATAGCTATACAATTCTCTTCTTACAGTATAACTGAAACTAACAAATGGTTTCAAAATCATATTACGCCTAAATACAATGCAACGGTGACCACTTTAAAACAGATATCTATCAAGAATCATTGTAGTGTTGTTTAGAAATACAAAGATAATGATAGTACATACGCTGTGTAATATAGCTTAACTCAGACTGACCCCAACATGGTAAGGGTTGAAGTGGGGGTCCTTAAGAAAGGTTGCCCATGGTCTTAACAGGAGGAGAATTAATACACATACTATATACTAAAAAAGTCAGGACTTTAAATATATATTACAAATTGTATCAAGCTACCTTAGATATATAAACAATATGCTACTTCTTAATACTTTCTTAAATAAGCCTATGAATTTCGAAAATGAACGTTGACTGTAATTAATGAAAAATCAGTTAAACAAGATATAATTTATGAAGCCTTTCTAACTAAAATCAAATTCTCTTATTTAGATTATCTAGAGAAAGTTAAAATTTTGAAGTAGTTTGAATCTTTCCAATTATTTAAAACGATTTATTAGACAGACGATTTAACATCCTCTACTTTCTCGTATAAAAACCATGCCAAATGTAAATTAAATGAAAGTATATTTAGATGTATGAATTAAACAATGATAAAGACACTAAGAAAGTTTTTTTAAAACAAGAATTAACAATATTCACAATAAATGTCGAAAAAAATGTATTATTTATATTAAAAATTGTTCTATTTTTGTAACACTATACCTAATTTCTATTTAATTAATCCGTGTCTTTAAAAAATACAATTTAAAAACATAATTATCAAATAAAAAGGTTATCCAATTTGTAAATAACTATAATTAAAAATACTAACCTTCAGCCATCGCCTTCTAGTTTCAGTTAAGATATCAGCCAAAACCATGTTTCACAACGAACTTCAGAACTCGTTAACTGATGAAAATACACAAACATGCACCACAAGCGGCGGTTAGAGAGGGAATGGCGTCGGAGGGCGGCCGACTGCGTATATCATCGGACTCCACCCCCGCGCGTCCTTAGGGATATCTGCCCCCTATAACCTCTCATCTACCACTTATGATTGCTTCATAATCAAATTATAAAGGGGTACAATTCAACGGGGAAACAGTTTTATTCTGTAGAAAATTTAAAACACTCTGATGAGTTTGTTGGGACTTTAACGTGAAATAATGTAACCCTAAAAATCAACGATGGAAAAATAATGAAAATTAAATAATGGAATTGTAAGTACAGTTAATGGAACACAACTACCGTAAGTCAACTAGTTGTATCCATTATTATTATCCATCTATATGTCATCACATGATACCTCTGCTAATATGCAATGAGGACAGAGTTTCCATTTTCCCTTATCTTGCAAATCATTTTCACATTGAAAAGATTTATCTATGTCTTTATTTATTCTATGTTTATGGAAACAACTTTTTCTTTATCCAATCCTAGCTTCGACTCCTATTATATCAATCCTTTATCATTCATATGTTCCAGTTGTTGAAACCAAGGTAACTAATATTGTAATTTTGTTACATAATTTATATTTCAGATGAAATATCCGGAGTATCATTTTATTTTTAACGCGATTTGCTAGTACAACTGTATGAGTTAGTCTGGTGAAACTGTAAAGACCTTGCCAGGCTAACAGTGTAGTCGATTCGAAAATAAACAACCGTATCAAAAATCATAAACTATGCCATTTTCTACAACTATCTTTTAGTTTCAAGTCAGATGTTATTAATCTCGATTGTTGAGTTTTGGGGATGATTTTTAGAATAACCTTTCATCCCAATATAGACTACAAGATAACCTACATAATTTCCAAAATTTCAGGTCCAAAAGAAATAACCCGAATAATTTATCTATAAATATAAAACTTTATTAAGGTACCACTTTTCATATTATAACATTTCATTATCCACAAATAGATAAATAATATTTTTCCTAAATATTTGAATGGCAGAAAAAAAGGCAAAACGTGGTAACCGCTAAATGTCGTCAAATGACGTTCCATGATCTTTCTTACGTATTTCAATTTAACACTACACCGTTGATTGGCAGCCAAATACAGCTGTTTTTCATACGAAGACGTCAACTAAACTAAACCTCTAATTGCACGAGAGATTTAATTATTCTGTAAAAACAAGTAAAATATATTTGTAGCGGATTTTAATATCACCTAGATTTTGCAATGTTTATTTTATTAATGCTCGGACGATGCGTCGAACATCATGTTTTATTTTTATTTTTAATGATTAAAAGAGTGTTGTGACTTCCGTTAATCATTAAAATAAATCTCTTCAGCCTTCTTCCTATATCTGCTTGAATCCACCATGGACACCATAGCGGAGAAGGAATTCAATACTATACAATTTATTATCACTACTTTAATCTTTTCTCGCCCACAACAGGAGTATTATAAACACCTAAAGTTCAATAAAAAACTGATTCATGCTCATCATTTTTGGAAGCGGATATAAAACACTACATAGGTCATTGTGTCATGGCGTCACCAGTACAGTAATGGACACATGTTATTACTTACCTCGGTTACTACGAGAAACCACAAAGAGCTAGTAGATTCGGAATTGGTATTTTGATTTCATAAAATATTCAGTAAGTACTATACTGTTCACTATATGGAACTCTTACACTCTTCTCCATACCTCTAACAGGTAAGCGTTGCGTTAGAGCGGGCTTGAGTGGACGATATTGTAAAATTTTTGGTGACAATAGTTCAGGGCCTAAGAAGAGATGCCTATACTTAGCAGTGAGTCTTGAGTGACGACCAATACATATCATGTCAAAGCCTCGAAGCACGTTTCAAATATCTATAAACGGTAGTCACGATTAACTCGAGCATGACTACTGGCACGTGTCGCGCAACTCTATCAGTATATATTCGTTCCCGGTTCAGAGAAGTGTGTTTAATTAACTGCAGCCTTATTATATATCCATTGTATCCTATTTTCTGTGTTTATTTATAAGTACTCGAACTTAGCGACGTCGTCGTATAACAATTAAAATCTAAATACGTGCTTATAACTTATAAAAAGATTTGTGAATATTTTCATCGCGGAAGATATTAAAATGTAAATAAAACGTTTACAACACTATAAAACATTGAAGGAGACGATATAATAACCTCAAAACCTAACGATCTACAAATCACCTCAGATTGTACTGTATAAAGATAATATCTTTGTAAATCTCATAAATCACTGTTCAAGGCGTAATATTCAAATTGTTGCATCCTTATCTTTGACTATCTCGGTCTATAGATTAAAGGCTTAATAATTCATAATATATATATGCAGGGATGTTCAAACTTGACTCAATTGCAACCTTCAAAGGCTGAAGAAGCTGTATAAAGAATGCAAAACTGACTAATGCAGCTAAACATTTTATATCTTAAAATCGGATATCTATCTATTGCCATAGTATTTTAGTTAAATATCCGTCTTTAAAAAGGTTTAATTATATACAAAGTAAAGCCTCTCTATCTATTTATCCCTTCGTAAGATTAATAACTCGAAATATTTTATTAAATTTTAGGTATATTACCTGACAAAGTTTTAGTTGTGTTTATATTTGTTACGTTATGTATTTATAGAATAAGTTACTAGATTAAAAGTAAATTAACAGACACGAAATAATTGAGTGGGACGTGGATATAACATCCGTAAAACAAATTAAATTATGATCAAAATATATCTGTTTGAAATATTATTTCTAAGAATTACGGGAATCTCTTTATTATTATCTCCTTAACACAAATTCAATTTCGCGAGAAAAGCTTCAGGGCTTTAGAAGAAAATCTTCCTTATTTATTTTTTATTATCTAACATTATAGTCCCCAAACAATTCATATTAAATCAATGTATATTAGATAGTATTAGCTGATTTTGATGACGACACGACATCCTATGGCGTTGTGGCCACCACACATAATATGTAAAACTCACAATAGTGGAACGCTTTGACGTATTATTATATGAGATGATAGAGATGGATACCTGATACCATTCACAACTGATGAGAGCAAAAGAAAGAGATATGCAGAAGCAAACGTTTTTAGATAGCGCTATGTTTATCGTCAGACACAGTGTGTCGTAATTCTATGAAAAAAACTTCAAAAGGTTCATCGTAATTAGTATTTGTTACTCCACTGATTTGACGATTATATTAATACAGATACAGTAAAACGAGAGCTTATCACTCTAACTAATAGGGCTTTCTCCACTGATGGACTTGGAACCCAGAGAAGTTACTTCCTAGAGATTTCCAGTGACCGTAAAACTGCGTTTCTCTTGGTTCTTTCACTCTTTGGTTGCGGCTCTCCCACAGAGTGTTAAACGCACACTTGAATATTATCTATAAATTTGTCTTCTAAGAGACAAGTAGGCGTCATTTAAATGTAAGCCTACAGTAAATACGCACATTGTTAAAAAAACAATAATAACCTGGATAGTCTAGGGGAGTGTACATTTAATCCAAATTATTTTTATTAAAATAATCTACTAAAACAAAGCTGAAGGCAAAAAGAAGCTGCTTATTTTATATGTTTTGTATTTGACTGTTTTTGATGACCAGTTTGCGAACCGCTGCTTTCTGTTATTCACTACTGTGCAACTAGGAAATGTTAAACCGTTTTTTAATTCTCTATCCTCTCCCATTCTGTTACATATTACAGTGCTTTTAGTTATAGTCTCTTTTTTATGCTGTGAGGAGTATCAATCTCTATAGTGTAAACGGTATCCTGATTTGATGAGTGATTTTTAGGAAATATTTTATATATATTTTTATAATAATTTTTACATACATGTCTAATTTACTTTAACAGTTTATCAACATCGTGGCGCTTTACATAAATTACTGTGCCGTTTTGTGTCAGCAAAAATGTTGATCTACTACGTCCTTATTCTGGACTTTAGAATTAATTTTAACTTATTTGATTCATTTCATGTAATATATAACTAAAAGTAGGAGTTTTTGCACAAGTGAAGTGGATGGGAAATAAAACAACGGACCATGGATTCTAAGATGTCACATAAACTGGAAAGTTCTAACAAAGGGGCAACACGCGAAGAAGATTGGATACCAAAAATAAAATTAAAAAAGAAAAAGAGAACTAAATATACATGAAAATCTATAATATAGAAATGCACGATATCTAGAAGCTCTACTGCCACTTTTTGAATTATTAATTTTGATATAGACCTACTTTTTTTATTTTCAAGTTATTATTCGCTGGTTTATTCCATCTCTGTGTATATTTCGCTACAAAATTTTTCTAAAACTGTATTTCAAAGTTTTGAAACAAGAATGAAATGTATGTTGCTTTAAATTCGACAATATTTTATTCAACCACTAAACCATTGGTTTGGAAACATACCAGAAGAACAGACAAAACATGTCTTTTTTTTTATTGTAGCACGGCAAAGTGACTGCACTATGCCTGATGGTAAGCATAGTACAATCCAAAAATAATAGCGACCACCGATTGACACACCTCTCGCCGGTCGCCACTATCATGCCGGCCTGTAAAAAGCTGGATATGCACAGGCTGATCCCGAAACGCGACCCGTAGAAGCGAATCACTATTACGGGCTTTTTCACCATATACATGGTGGTTGCGACCCAGTCATGCTATAAAACCCTACCACCCCGTCTTAGTTCTATTTTTTAACTATCAAACATACTCTATTTATTCATAGTCAGTCGCGTTTTGGTTCAGTCTTAAATAATATCTTTTGCTTCATGTAATTTTTAAAGTTATTGTCCCACATATCGATAATGTATTTTGGGGTCTTATTGTAGAACCTAATATAATCATGTACCTAAAAAACGGTATGGTTACTTTATAGCTAGGCTTGTTGCATTTAAATTTACTTTAGGTAGTGGTTGTCGAGTTGTCATAATAATCCATATGTTTTCTTTAATTTTCAACATTATTATATTTTTTATGCCAAATCATTTATGATGTTCCATACAATATTTGTTGAATTTTGTTCTTTTACGTCTGTTGCGATCGTGTACAAATACGTCATTATGCATCAATTTTTAGTTTATTAAAAACATAGGTAGTATCCTCATTGCTATGGAAAAGTAACAATTTTCATTTTTTTTAATGATATCATTAAAGTTTATCAATGGCTAACAAATACAGTAAATGGATTGACAAACAATAGAGAAAAGCGTACTTTGTTTTGTCTTCGTTTATTGTTTTTTTTTACAATTTTGGGTGCAACAGTCAACAATGATATGAATAGTATAATAGCAGCAATAAGAAAGAGCGTACCTTGACTGAAAACCTATTTTATCACACTTATACAACTTACACTATTAATAAAATTGAAAAACATCAAACAGAACAAGAACAAAAGAAAGAAGTGAAAATGAATACATCTATAATAAAGCGTGTAATAATAAAAACCTAAATTAACCTACGGAAAAGTAAACAAGATGCCAGATATAATCAAGAACACTAAAATATAATTTACTGAATGTTGTTTAAATAGTAATGAATATAAAATATGTTTATGAATTTAAAAGCTCGATGGTCAAATATGTCTAATGAGATGTAGTTGGATATAGAAAATATTGTTATTTCTTTCACATTTCCAGAATATTCCCGGTAAAATATTAACGAGTCAGCTTAATTACCGCAGCGGTGAGTGAGTGGGGCCCACGGCCACAATGTGGGTCAGCGTGAGGAGTGCTCGCAGTCGAGTCAGGTGTCATCGGCATTTGGCCGACATCGAATTTTATAAGGTCACACACTCCTTCAATCCAATTTAATACAATGCCTCTATTCGTCTGTGATTATTGTTTTCCAATAACGAGTAAACGTGGGCTTCTGTTTTATACGAACTTGCCTTCATGTAGGTAATGAGTTTTTACACTATTACAAAAAAGTGTATTTAGATATTTGTCTAATAGCAGACAGCGACCATCAAAGCCTTCCTGCAAACGACTCGGCAGCTGGATGTATAGTGACTTATTCCGAAACATGTGAGTCACTGTGACGGTTTTTTAACCGTGTGCATGTTGATAGCAATCCAAAAGAGTACGGATATCAAAGACGGTATAGCCTCAGAGCGCCACACATAGACACGTGCAGTTATGCAACAACTGCCAAGCCCTTTTTTTACGTGGAGAGAAAATCCTACGTGGGGCACCCAGAGGCACGGAGGAGCATGGTTAGTATCGACTGACTAAAACACTCCACCATGAATTGTTCGCCGCACAAAAGGAAGTATCATGGAGTAGCGTGGGCATACTCCGCGACACGCCTGGCAGCAAGTCACTGTCCACACCGACTTAGTCAGCCCGGTTCTTCAATCGCCCCCAATGTGCCAATCCAGTGCAATAAGAGGTCAGGTAACTGCCAATCCCTGTTACCTGGTCAAGTTACAACTCGAGAAGTAAGGATTTATTTATTATCACAAATATTAATAACAGAAAAGAAATGATTTAACTTCAGGCAAATAAGCTACAAATAACTTTAACTGTTTATTTAGAAATGGGCTGAATAAGTCTGGGATTTATAATTAAATCCTAAAAAAATCGTACATTAAAGCAATATTCTGGTAAAGGTGAAACCTCTCTAGATGTTATTACGCCTTTTGATAGCTGACTCCCACTTCAAGGACAAGTTAAATATTGTGCCGACACGGTTGCGCTTGCCGTGTTAACTTCGCTAGCTTTTAACTTAAAATAAATTAAACACTACTAGCGCGCCTTACGGGTTTACTTTAGTAATTGTAACTAAATTAATAACCAATGAAGCCGAAGTACTTTTATATATTATAACAAAAAATAACACTTTTCATCAACATACAAGATTATATTAGTAAGACTAAATAAATATGTGTAAATTACGAAGGTAGGAACACTACTGCAACTCTTATTTCTGCTGCAAACGAACAGTTTTGGCTTGACTATTTTGCCTTATCAAGCAGGAATCACATCTTATTATACTTAGCTTCAGAAATGCGGTCCAATTAAACTTGGCTATATATAGAAATATGAGCATTAAGCAGAATATGTTTTAAGGATAAAGGAAAAAACTGGATAACCAACAGATTTCTGAAGGACAAACCAGAAAGATACACAAGATAGGCATAAACTCAAATGACAGGACGGTGCTAACCGATGATTGAAAAACATTTAGCATGAGGAAGCCATAAAAGTTATTACGAGCTGAGTTAAATATGGTACCTACATATCAAGCGATAATGCTTCGCACACCGCTTAGATGGACGTTTTCAAAAACTAGCAACTGATTTGAAGCTTCCGATGGAGAAAAACATCGTGATGAATCGTGGTAGTGCTTTCGCCACCTGCTAGCTACCACACTCTGGGTGTGGTCCAGAAGCTGCTCTTTAAAAATAGTCCCGTTTAGGGTTGGCGTTTTTACCATCTTAAACCACGTCGTCATCTAACATTAAATGAGATTATGGACAAACGCTAAAACCTATAACATAAAATAGGAATAAGCTGCTGTGATCCCCTCCTTCAACGTTCCTCTCATCATTTATTTATCATATGAAGTTACACGTATTAACCACTCTCTCGTTCTTATCGTGTGATGTAATTGTATGTATGGTCCCTTATTATTCTGAAAATCCTATACATATAATTACATATAAATTATATTTAAGCTAAGTATGTCGTACGTGATAATATTTTGTGTAGTCCAATAACCCGGAGTGGATAAGAATACAGAATCGTTTGTACATGGATGCCGCTTGAAGACGTCAGTAATAGACTTGAAGTCAACGAATACATTGTAGGAAAACCATAGCATGTGGTGGTATGATATTCTGCAGTAATCTTTCTGCTGTGTCTTCGCAAGTAAAAAAATCAAAGATCACCTGTTTTTAAAGAGATTAATTTTTCGTACAAATGTTTATAAATATATCTAGCCAGAAACACTAAAAAGCCAATCCTTTAACCCGATTAGGCCTCCCACGGCAGCGGCTCAAGCCCAGGTTCGATCTCTCGGTAGGGAGCCCTTGTGTGCGTTGCTTGCGCGATACGGTGACACATGAATATACATTACAAATTTAATTATATTTGTAGCTATCGGAATCTCTCCTGGACTTATAATTATGCTCATATAAGAATTTAATAAAGCATCATCAACACGCGGTTTATCTATCCAAGAGATGTGGAAGCGACTTATTATCATAATCGGTAATAACCTTCACTCACAGAAGTCCGACGAAACTGTTAAGGCCTTACTAGGCCAATAGCGTAATCAGATCGAAAAAAAAACCACACTAACATCAAATTGAAGCTCTCATAACAAGAAATGTATTTAGTTTTGATGGTTTTATTTGATATATTTATAATAAACTATAAATATAAAAAATGTTCCATTTAATTATGTTAGATGAAGCAGTAGAAAACTTGTACAACTCCCCTTCATTAGAAAATTGTGTCAGACGACTTCTTAAGCAACGTGGAGCCGGGCACGTGTTACACATTAGTGTAAGTCTGTACATAAGTGACTGTATATTAAAATACGTAATAATTAAGTAAAGATAACATTTTTCTTATTTCCAGACGTAGGGCGTTCAATTTCTTCATATAGATAATCGGAACTAAACACATTCCATAAAATGTCATCGCTATTCACATTCTGAGTAAAACGGAACGCAAATTTTGTCAGAAAATCAAAGGGGATTCCCCTCAAAATAAAATTGTACGTTTAACTAAATATTTTATTACTAATTATGGTAGTTAGTTTTTGATTAATGGATTATTTAGTAAATAAATAAATCATATGTAAATATATAATTTTGAGATACGAGATTAAGAAAACGCTATGAGATAATTAGATTGAATTATTATAATTAACATTGTTTACCTCTAAACCATAATACTAATAAATATAATGTATTCCTAACCATATTAGGTACTACAAAGTGTGCAACATATATTTGCTTTATAATAGTTTTTGAGGGTAATATTATCATAATATGTTAAATAGTTGCAACTTTAGTAATTACAGTCCCATTGCTGGGCTCTTTTCCAAAATAATATACGGCCATAACACTACTCAACGATTTATTGGCGATCTCAAAGATCACAGAGGAATCCACAGTTCCATTATTTTTGTCACACAACTTGAATTAAAAAAAATTTCAAGTTCAGGTTTTCTCACAATCATTTCGTTCACCATTAGCCGACAGTGCAACTAATTTAAATAAGAAAATGTACGCAAAATCGAAAAATTCATCGGTACACGTCGAAATTACAACCTTTTGATAACCTAACAATATTTCGGTTAAACTACTCGATTAACATGATTTTGATCCCATTACAATAAGAATGTTTGGTTATATATGCTATTTTTACCGCTGACGGCGGTACTATGCAAATATTATTTGTGATCACCATATTGAGATTTATTTCATAATATTTTTCTTCACCATAGCGATATCACTGATCTAAATTAAAACGTGAAAGAAAATCATTGAAAATGTATCATTGCTTCCTCTTGGTTTTTTTTTGTCTTCCTCTATTTACAAATTTCTAGTAAATTCGACCGCCATACTACGGAGTGTAATGCCACCGCACGCACGTCGTCCGGTCCAACACGTTTTGTGTACAAACAGTATTATCAGAATTGATGTAAATACATCGCTATTCTCTTTACGTTCTGCTCATAAATATTAAGATTCTTATATATATTATTTACAAAACTTCACGCAAATATAATAAACTCGGTTCATAGTATGTTTTCTAATAATAAATATAGAGTAGATTTTGTTTTCTATAAACAACGACGTGTATTGTTTGATGTTTTGTGTTTACATTTATATTATTTATAACATTTGTTTTTTATCGTATACACGTTATTAATTATTGCATCTTAATAATGCATCGACCTCATTCTTCTTTTTGGCAGTCGACATTTGTAAATAGTAACGCAAAGGTCAGAGCTTTGAACTTTTTAACAATAAGATATATATACAGTTCTATATTTTGTTGAATGACGACACTGTTTACTTTTTTTATACTGACAAATCATTGGAAATAATTTGGCCAATCTTAGTAGTCTTGGTAATAGGACCGGGGAGCAGATGCAATTTGATAATAATCCATCACGATGCCTTGGTCTCATACTTACGCCGCCGTTATTAAAATTACAATAACTTTTGATCGATGAAACCGATTTTAATGCAACTAAGACTAAATGTTACTCGAAGATATGCTTTATGATTTTCGATCAATTTCGATTGAAATTCAAATCGATTTTCAACGCAGTATTTTAACAGTGAAACGCATTCAATCAAACAGACAAACAGACACATTTCTGAAAATGATCGAAATTTATTTTATTACTTTTTCCTAGACATCAGTAACATTTTTTTTTTATAAAAATCTAAAAAACACAGACAGGTTAAATTTACATACTTAGAGTAATATTTAAAATATGTATCGAGGGCACCATGTAGTATATTTTTTTGGGCAATGTAACCATTAAAGCTGACCCTGAGACGATTTACACACGTTACTACTAAAAAAAAGTATTATATTATCTAGTAAACTGTGTTCAGTGAGGAAAAAAATACGAAGAGAATTCAAAAGAATACAAAATACAACCGATGCTATACCGAGTTAATATTAGGTTGATATATGAATAGTTCGAAATAATTCCAGCTCACAACTGACCTCAACAAATATATACCACACATTAGAAAGCTCTCTGCATACCTACATATTGAAACCAAATGGTTTGGTTTACAGTAGTGTTCCATATAATATAAAACTTTCCACATTTTTATATTGTACCTATATATGCACTTAGTTATGTGATAAGGGTAAACGTAGTACAACATAGAATGACGATGGATATGCATACAACTGTGTTAGGTGAGACCACATAATGTGTATTGGTGGTAGTAGATAAGGCGACAAACGACCGCACCCTCTATCACGTCGCACAACTTTATCCCGGTGTTTGTCTAGTCGATTTGTATCTCGCAAGATCTTTTGTGTTTAGAGTTTTATCTCCTTTACAAATAACAATGTTCAAAAACTATTGACATCAATAGTAAATTTATTTTGTAATCTTTCGATTTGTTCGAGACCCACAAATATGCAGCGTGGGAACGCGTTTAGAAATTAAAACTTCGATATTAAAAAATACACGAGTTATAGTAAAGTTTAACTCGTCACAGTTTATAACCCAGTTTTTTAATGTTTTATAGGTGCTTGATTAAAAACGCATATTTTTTCCCAAATTAATTATATTAGCCCTTAGTTGTATGTACGTGTAAGTTATTTTATATAATTCAATAATTTCTTTATACAATCACTAGCCTCTGCCCGCGACTTCGTTCGCGTGGAATAAATACACTAACACTAACACGCAGCAGTTCTCAAAATGAAAAAACATCGCGATTTTGAAACATTTTTAATCTGTGCTCCGCTCCTATTGATCTTAGCGTGATGATATATAGCCTATAACCATTCTCGATGAATGAACTATATAACACTAAAAATATTATTCAAATCGGACCAGTCGTTCCTGAGATTACCCCCTACAACGCCACAACATCACAACGTCAGAACGCCACAAACTCACAAACTTTACCTCTTTATAATATTAGTATACCTGAGGAACTAAGAATATTAAAGTCGTCATTTAAAAAAAAAACGTTATACGATTTCTCTAATAAAAGCAAGAGAAATAAATAAATGCACTTTCTTAGACCTAAACTTAGGACAACCTAAAACTATGAATGTCTCGTAATTTTCGTCAGTTTTCGTTCTGAAAATTTTACAACAATATCTTTACCATTATATGACGCAAGTACCTAAAATAACAAGGTATTTTGTATTTTTTGCATTTTTTCAGATACAAAGAATTATGGATTTTCAAAAATTAGCGTGCTCGCAATAAGCAAGCGACAGAAAAAGGGCTGCTCATATATATACATTTTTTTTTAAGATTACTTTATAGTATTTGTAAATTTCTCCAGTTTTTTCTTTACTTCGAATATAGTATATAAATAGTAATCTCTTTGAAGTTTAGAAATATGACGACAAATTTACTCATCATACAACTATATAGTAGAAACGTGAGCAAAGTCACTAGTGGAGACTAGTAACAAAAGAAAACTCGGGGTGGTTTGTTTTATTGCGTGGGAAAAAGCGCGCGCGCCGGTCACACGCGGGGGCGATATCGACGCGCCACGCGTCCACGAATTAATCGCTATACAATACTAAACACACCCCTTCGACTATGATTGCACTTAGTTCTTTAGAAGGTAGCCAGAGAGGATTAACTTTTCATTTCATTTTTATTTAATTATTTGTATTTTACTTAAATTCGTAGTGGCAAATCGGTTAAGCATTGTGGAATATAGCTCGCGTAAAAAAACTGTATAGAGTTCGAAATCATTCTTAAAATTATATGATAATTATCTACGTAACTTCTTATAGGAGAAAATCTATACCCAGTAGTAAAACATTTACGTACTACTCTTACGAAATCCTAATTTTGTTATACAAAACAATAAATTCAGGTCAATTTACTTATTAAAATATTTTAGCACTGCTTATTACGTAGCTTAAGGGGAGACTGACTCTTAAACCACTACGAGGTACAACTGCAGGAATACACATATTTTACGCTTACTTTTGCTCACAGATTTCAACTTTAGGGTAATAAACAAGGCTGGGCATTATTAAAAGCCCTATGAAAGTTTCCCTTGTAGGATTAGAAGCTACGTAATTTGACGCAGTGTACGCAAACACTAACATTGAGCGAACGCTTCAAAAAGTACAAGTTAACCAAAAATACTAAAATTTGTTTCAACTATGTCGATTTTAATTAAAGTTAAAAATAAATCATTTCGCGATTAATGTAAACAACTACACTATATATAAATTTTAATGTTCTTCGTGTAATGATATCGATAGACGACTTAATTTTACGTGACAGCGTGATAATAAGTTTTTTAATTATTTGGCAGTATATATTCAACATTTTTGAGTCACTGGC
The DNA here is from genome assembly GCA_014332785.1 of Antheraea mylitta. Classification (NCBI taxonomy): domain Eukaryota; kingdom Metazoa; phylum Arthropoda; class Insecta; order Lepidoptera; family Saturniidae; genus Antheraea; species Antheraea mylitta. Next base: position 793,070 of record JACEII010000051.1, on the reverse strand, counting down.
ATGCCAGCCAGTAAATTATAAATATAATAAATTTAAAGGACTGAAATTCGATCCACAAAAACGTTAATCAGTGGATAACCTCAACCCCTAGGCACCTTTAACACGCGGCATGGACAGCAAATCACTTGATACTATAGTTCAAAATTTATTTTTTCACTTGAAAAAATCTCAGAATAGTGTATTAAGTACTTTCAAGAGTATTTTGTTATCTACAAATTGCGCTTTAATCCATTGCAGTATCATTATTATTTATTAAATTACAGGAAAATGAACAAGTCCTAAATGATCTATATCTTTTTTAGAAATATGGAAAAGAAAGAAAAGTAGTTAAAATAAAATAAATTTTTACAGTTTCGCTTTTAAATGTATTATAGAAGGATATCATACATGTATTTGGCATCTGGCAATAATAGCTAAATGTAAGTAGCAAAAACAAAAATAAACTGTGTACGTATTGTCTATATATGAAGTGATAAGTAATATGAGGGTCATATAATTGTAGTATCATGAGTGTAGTTAGCTTGAAACATCACTGTACCACGCAAGCAGCCTGTTCGAAAGCTTCATTCCTGAGAATAGATTCAAAGTTTGATTCACTATGGAAGTCACGGCAAATGTGCGGGAAGATAGTATTCTATAAATATAAATTTATGCACACACACGCACAATACATTACATACAAAAATTTTCGTAATATTTTGTCGTGTAGTTAACTAACACTACTGGGAGATTGAATTTCACGTAACAATACTTATGAACAGCAATTAAATATTTTTGCTCATTATATTTAAAGAGAAATACGAGTGTGCGCGCGCAGGTCGCGTGACCGCACACAGAACACGTGCCGCGTTGCGACCCGCACGCGTCACTCACTTGTTCACGGAATAAAGCTTTGAAGATTATGAACACATACAGCTTTTCTAAATACATCCTTTATATAGAACTGTCAATAGATAGTTTTAAAGTTAAGTGAACTCGTGTTTTATACGCATTAACATCAAAGCCATGAGTGATAATAGTTTAAAGCACGAAAGTCTCATTTGAGGTTTTTTATAACACTTATTATATAAGCTGGGGTCTTAACACTTACAAATAACAGCTACGTCATGATACTTATGATGACGTACTTGTTAATTGTAACATTTTAAGCGATTCCCTACATACGTATATCGGAGTAGCAAGATGATTTAAATACGAAGCCAGAATATATTTGTTAAAAAGATTGAAGTTTTTTTTCAGCCATTCTCCTTTGCAACGGTTTTACAATTTAGCTATTTTATTTTTTGTACAAGATTGTGTATCTAAAACACGTTGACTTCTTACGAAATGTATAATATTTTTTAATGTTTATTTGAAATTTCTAGTACTCAAGCCCCGGCATGTTATAATCAAAAACATTACTGATTGTCATATTATTTTTTTGTAAATCCTTATTATCTTGATGACTGATTTATTTTTAAATATGTGCATGCACGTTGTAATGATTTTAAAAAATCAAGGCTATACATTCTACTACAAGAAACTTTTTTATTAAATTAATCCAATGCAATAATAAAAGTATTCGACAACAATAGTCCCTTTAAAAATACTTTTATCAAAAGAAGTATTAAAAGTACAGGTCCCACCGAGATTTGAACTCGGATCGCTGGATTCAGAGTCCAGAGTGCTAACCATTACACCATGGAACCGATGTGAAAGCTATCGAAATTACGTAACACAAACTTATATCAATGAAGAAAATCAAAAATAGAAAATGACTGTTTATGACTACTATCAATTGTCTTTAATAATAATTACTGGTTGTTGTTATAAATCCTTGTTATATAACAAAATAAATATTGTGAAAATATTCTCCGCATCTAAGTACTCACGCCAAGTTGAATGGTTTAAAAATTGATGTACTCCAACGCCCTCTGGAGGCGAGATATAATGAAATTAATCACATACATTGAACATTAAAGATATCTATAGTAACATTAATCATGATCGGGCTAACTTATTGAATAAATATACCAATGTATATTTGGATTACTCACACCTATATTGGTCTTTGAACCTAGCTGAAAAATTTTACTGCGGGAAGGCATTAGTAAGAATATCCTGATGCAATTATGAAACAAATTTAACTAACAATACCTACAATAAGAACAGATACAAAATATAAGACGGCATAACGTTTCTGTATAACACGACTTAATGTCTATAGATCAGAAATAAAAACTACAAGAATAAACATTTAGTATCGCATTAGTTTATTTATAAATACTGAACGAGTTTTAGCTCGCTTTTTCACATTATTTTACTGTTATTTTCAAGTAGTAGATATTCAGATTAATTGAAGTCAAAACTTTTTTAGACGCGTCGGTATTTCCTAGCAGTAGATAAACTTATAATTTTGCGTGATGACATGCTCGTAAGCGTGACAACAGTATCGGGCTTGCGCGGCTTGTGTCAGACTGACGACGCATTGTATAGTTACCTGTGTACATGTAATATTGATGTTTTGTAGCTTATAATAGGTTTGATTGATTAATAAACTTTAGATATAAGAAATATAATTATTGCTCTGTGTACCCATAGACGTGAAAACCAGACTAATGGTAATAATTTCAATATAAAAATTGTGAAATTTAAATAATTCAAACTATAATTAATTTGAACATTCAAAAGAGAACAGTTATTTAATTTTTTGAGTTTCACTTCTTTCGGCAGTCCTTATGACTGTCTCAACTTTTTTTGTACACAGTACAAATTTATATTATGAAACGCAACACTTAATAGTTGATTAACAAGTTCGAGTCAAACTTGGCCGAATTTGTTTATATCATGTCGACGAAAATGATTATGTCACTGTACAAACATTATTATATAAATATCTAAAAAAAATCATAAAATATTCAATTTTGAAAAACCATAGTTTCAATAAAATTTAAAAACAAACGATATTCGACTTCAATTCAGTATTAAAAAATAACCCGCTATTTTTTTGCACAGACATCATGACGCCCAATTTGATTTTAGTGACTCGCCACTTTTGATTACAAACAATATCGATTAATTTAACACCATCATAATCGATCAAATCGTGATCATTTATAATCGATCATGAATTTTGACAGCGCATCGGGAAGAGGTGAACATTTGCCGATTATCGAAAATTGAATTTTATCAAATTAAATTATAAAAATGTTATCTTTGTTATTGATTGACTTAATCAGGTTACTATTGTTAATAAAAGCTTATTTGTGAGTTATTGACAAATACCTCTGATAAAATAAGGGTTAAGTTTTTGGAAATAAAAACAACTTTTAGAACTTTGCGATTTTCTGGAAGGAGATGATTTTGCGTCAAGACATGCTAACGAGCGTAACCGACTGTATTGCGCTCGCGCGTCTTGCGTCAAACTAGTGACGTTGTACAACTAATATTGATGTTATGTATTAAGCTTGTGCAGGCCACCATATATTTGATTAATTAACAAACTGTATAAGAATGTACATAATTATTTCTGGGAGTATCAATATATATGATAACCACACTGATTTTAATAATTTCATTAAACAAATACTGAATTTTAAAAATATATTTTTATATCATATAGGAGGTTAATATGTTTCATTGGTTATCATATTTGTCAAACAATGTCATTCAATGTAATTAATTAATATGTAAATTCAAAAGAGAACATATTTATTTTATTATTTAGAGTTTTCACTCCTGCCGGCAGTCCTTATGACTGCCTCGACATTTGTTTTTACTAGTAAACATCGTTTGCTGTATATGTAAATGAGATACACATTTGTTATTACACGATTACTATACACATTTAATATGAGATGAACTTAATGCCATTTGCATGTACGTAAGCTACGAAGTGGGTGACCGCACGTCCCATTGAGCACGTTGAATTATGTTCACAAACATTTTGAATACACTATCAATGAGATAACTTTATTATACATCGCATATTGACATAGATCATGTCAATATGCGATATATTGGCCGTTGTAGTTAGACTGAACTATTTTGATATTTTTAATACAAGTTACCATATATGAATAATTTGAAACGTTACTATAATTTGATAAATTGACATGCTTATACGAATATCCGGTTACCTTATTTGTAACGATAATTATAAATAATGATGTACGTAAGGAAAATAGATTTTGAAAATGAATGGAAAAGTAGATCAAAATTAAAATTACATTATTCAGTTTAGACACTAAGAAGGCGCTTATGAACGTTCAAACTACCACCGGTTGGGATAATTTACCCAGCCATCGAGAAGAACCGGCAAGAAACTCGATGAGGTTTACTTTTTTAACATAAATAGATATATTTCAAATACATTAACATTTCAATCGCCTTAAGTGAATGCACAGAGAGAGAGAAGTCAATTCCAGACATCACATTATTGACATTATTGAAACCCGTTTGACTTCCAGTTTGACAAATTGATAATATGCTTTGGGACTTCGTTATAAAACCTAATATTATTATAACCTAAAAAAACAGTTATAGATCTGAGTCTGAAACATGGTACGACCAGTTTGTCAGTTTCTATTATTTAATGATGTACCCTTCTATAAATTATATTTACATGATTAGTAATATATATATATATATATATATATATATAAAGTAGTGGTAGAGCCAAGCTGAAGCTATAATTGTTTTCAGCACGAATAGGTCGGCTCGTCCGGGGAAGCACCACCCATTCACTGAAAACCGACGTGAAGTGACAGTGCTTGCATTGTTGCGTTTCGTTCGGTCAGTGAGAGAGTCGGAGAATCACCTACCCTCCCCTTCCTCTTCCTTCTTCCCTTCCTGTCCCCCTCGCCCTCAACCCAAACACAGGCTGGCAACGCACTTGTGACTCCCCTGGTGTTGCAAGTGTCTATGGACGGTGGTGATCACCTAACATCAGGTGACCCATCTGTTCGTTTGTATCCTATGATATAAAAAAAAAATGTAACTAATGACATGTTTAATGAAGTAAATTAAAAGTAATGGATATTAGCAAGAGACAATTATGCTTATAGATTAATATAACTATTATTTTACGGTCTATAGAGAATTAACAAGTGATTAAAGTCGAATTAAATAAAGGTGTTAATAACAATGCATAATATTTACGACTAACAATTTATCTAACCTTTAATGCTTGTCTTTCTAGCTATAAGTATTTGAAAATCTGTCGTCAGCATCTTTAGATGTGTTTCGACAGACAAATAAGTTAAAACGCAAAAAAACTGACTAAAATAAAAAATAAGTAATCAATATAGACATAATTTACTTCGTCATTAAATATATTTGTAAATCTAAATTTTTTAGACATTTGTTGAAAACTGGATAGTTTCGCAGCTAAATAAAAAAGCTACATGAAAAAACATTAAATATGTTTTTATAATAGGTTTTTTGTAGAATATAAACATTTTATACCAAAGTTCTTAATATCTAATCGGTTTCACCAATTCTCATTTCGTTATTATTTACGAAGATTCGAAACGTCCAGTGTATTCAATATCATAACGAATTGTGAAAATGAAATACCAATCGCTTTAAAGAATCAATATCAGTGGATCCTTTTTCAGACTATTATTATTTAATTATTGCGATTGCATCAAACCATCCCTCTGTATAAGTATTATAAACTGACCATACCGTTTTATTGCTTAACAATTAATAGTATGGGGTAATCTCTTTGTTGTAATTTTATACCTTAAACGTTGACAAATAGAGCTTAGTATTATGCAGTTGAATGTTATTGCAGGGCTATCGGTTTATTGTTTGCTAATAAAACTGACCACTGGGCATAACAAGTGGCCAAAGAAAATAAAGACTTAATGCATCTTCAGTGTGTTGCAAAATAACAGGTAATTTTAGAAAAACACTTGTATTGTAATTCTTAAGGACTGTTGATGATTCTATTTCATTTTCATATAATCTGTCCATTATTATTTAATTATCGCTTCACGTTCTTATTTTCTGAACTATGCTTTCTATGACAATTCATCCGCGCCAAGACGTCATAGCGTTGCATTAAATAATAGCCTACTATTTTCCATTATAAACGGCCTATGAAAGAGATTTTTTAAATCAAACTAATTAACGCATATAAACCAACTAATGAAGAACAAATAATCTAGTAAGTTTTATAATATTATCATTTTTAAGTGTTCATCAAATTTTTTTTTTTACATAACAAAATTTTGTAAAGATGTATTACAATACTATTTACAGTATATTCTAAATAATAACTGAAAGTAATACTACGTAATTATCTACAAGTTAAATCTCTATAATATATACATATACACTGTATTAATGAAAAAGATATAACCATAAAACCGTTGTCAAATATAAATAACAAAAGTTATAACCGAAAAATAAATCATCAAAATGTGCAATTGATAATTCTGTTAAAATTTACGACGACCAACAACTCGTAAATTCGTAATCGAATTAATCGCTTTAGTATCGAGTTAATCGTATAAAGTGGCTTCGCAATGAATGGAGCCTAATGATTGCGCGTGCCTCAACCATTATTAACATAACCCCAATCCCTAACCTCACTCTGCTCTAAATTTAAATTTGAGTTGTCAGATATTTTTAATTACTAGTGGGCGCCCAGTGGTCGATATTCGACCATAGTTCATTGATTTTTTAATATTTGAACTTTATTAACACTTTTGTCAAAGGGCATACTTCTGTAATCAAAGGTTTTCATCATGGCTACTCAGTTATTTGCCATGATTTTTAACTATATAAACATTAAAAAATCTATGTGTAAATGAAAATTAAAATTAATTATAAAGTTCAAACAAAAAACAGGTGGTTACATAAGGTGGTAAGGCTGTCAAATTCAAGTAAATATAATTTTACGAAAATAAAGAAATTCATCGCAACCCATGACATAACGACATGACACAATTTTCAATTAATTTTACACGATATCATGACTAGGTGATATTAAGTAAATATAGTCTGTTCATTATGAGAAATACTGATATACCCAGTATCATATTTTAGAAAAGTAATGGGATACACAGTAGAATCTGTATATGTTGTGTAAAAATCGAGCAGTAATGTGAGTTATGTATATTTTAATTATTTTTTATTTTTATGGGAAGTTCATTTATTCGTCCCTTTATTGTCACCTCTTATGGTAGAAACATTTTTTTTTTATTTGAAGAACATTGTCTCCAAGTGTCGGTAATTCAAATAAAATTATTGAAATCAGTTTGAAGTAGACGAAAATTTTGGACAGGAAGTGGGTGAAAATCATATAAACGATATTTCACCCCCTTAGGGGTTTAATATTTCCTTCGAATTTATATGGGATCACCTCTGGGTGTAACCAATTCAAATACAAAAATAATCATAAAAATCAGTTCGCAATTGACGGAGATATCGATTAAAATACATGAAAAAAATACATACAATGAACATAGTAACCTCCTTCCTCCTTTTTCGAAGTCGGTTACATACAGTCGAGCATAGCACTCTCCTTCGCAATATCTTATGACGTCTATTATGTCAATAATACTACTCGTTATTGACGGCTGTCAAAATGTCTTTTTTATTTACATGTGAGTATATGTTGTGTAAAATTCGAGTAGTAGTGCATATTTTAATTAATTGAATGTACTTCTAATGCATTTTATATAATATAGCTTTCTGCATTTCTCCGCCATATAAACTTTAAATATGCCAAATTTTAAGTTCACCCGATGACGGGAAGTAGGTTAAAAAGGTGTACAATTTTTTTGCTTCACGTATTAACATATATGGATATTGTAACGTTAATTCGATGTGGATTACATTGAAATAGCGGAAAAGTAGGTGAATATTGTTTAAAAATACTATTCAATTGCATTATTTACTAATGAAATTATACGTGATACTACATACAGTTTGTATACTAGGTGCAATGAAAGAACAATAATTTTGTAACGACGCATATTCACAGATAGATATTCTTGTTTTTATGTTCATCAGGTACGCGCTTGGCTACGATCTCACCTGATGGTAAGTGACGGATGAGGCCGACGATGTATCATCGCTCTTACCCACTAGATGCCTGTTCACTCTACTCTTGAAGACTCCCAAGTTATAAGATGTCGGGATTACAGACGCCGGGAGTGAATTCCACTCCTAAGTCGTACGCATAATGAATGTGGAAGCAAAAATATTCATGGTATATGGGTACTCATGATTCTCAGACAGTAGTAAGCAGTAAAATCAACACCCATACTATGAAATGTTCAAAAATGTATTACCAGAGAATTAGTAAGGGCTTGTACACATAGAACCTCGATATGTCGAATCTGGATAGGTCGAAAACCTTTGCAACAACTCGAAAGAAACTGTTAGCCTTTTTTTAGTTTTTAATACCTTCAATAATCATAATCTGAGAACTTAACAAGTCGAAATATATGTATTTCTATATGGCTCGAAAACAATATATTTGACTTCTGCATGTAGTAGAACATATAAGTTTTTAATTATATTATCTGAACAACTTCCTAGTTTTAAACTAGTATCTCTATAATTCCAAGAGAAAATAAGTAAGAGACCGAATTTAAAACATTTCAGACAATACGCAAATACTTCATTAGTAGGCACTTTTAATTTAAAGGTTGCCTTTGAAACCAATTTTTTCTTTTATTTTTTGTTATTTATTAATAAATTCTAAATCCTACACTTTATAAGTCAAAATCTCTATAATTCGAATGTATTCGCATCTTCCTTAAAATTCGATTTACCGAGGGTCCACCGACCACAACGAAGTATAAGTACGTAAATCATTCCAGAATCAATTTAGTGTGTTTTCTTTTAAAATTAGCTCGCGTACTTAGCGTTTTGCTTAGTACGAGTAAGCATATGTAGATTAGTGTAGGTACTATAGCACGCATCACATCTTTGGTAGCTATCCCTTTCATCATGATCATAGAAATTTCGCCATTTCCATATTAGGTGTTCGTATCCAGACTACTATTCCGAGAACTACTTCTCTCTATTTACAATTAAACTTAAAAAATGTTATAAATAAAATATCACCCTAATCAAGCTGGACAGCCGCGTGATTGTTTGACAGCCGTGAATTATTACAAAGTGAAATGGTTTTAATTGCTTCAACATTTCGTACAGCATTCATATTCATAACAAGAACACGCAGTGATGACTGTGACGTTCACAATATATTAATTTTAATTTTTTCGCTAGACCGTTTCTAATGAAGGTAAATAATTTAAAAATTATGCGCATGTAATTGCCTACTGTGTTTTTCAACTTGTTGGCTAATAGTCTATTTTTTATTTTGGTAACCAATCCCCTATATATGATACTAGCTTCTGCCCACGACTTCGTCCAGGTGGATTAGTTATTTTGGGCTAAAGATAACATGGAGCGGAAGCTCTCAAAAGAAAAAAACACGTTTTTGAAACATTTTTCTTTGATGCACCGCTCCTATTGGTTTTACCACAATGTTAGCATATAGCCTTCTAACATTCATATAACAGCCTAGGTAACATTAATATCTTTTTCAGTACTTCTACTACACATGTAGAATAACTGCTTTTAACTAGTTTTAGCATTTTTTATATATAATGGATGCAAGCATGTTCATCAGAAACGATGTAGTCAACGAATGGTCACAATTCTTTTCTATGACCATAGGCTTTACCATACAATTTATAATTACAGATGGTAAAAAAGACGAAATAATAATCAACGTGCAGTTGCCAACTACACCATATCAGCTAACACAGCCACGCGTTGCTCTGGCTCAATTATTACACTTTGAATTAAAATTATGGGGTTCTTGAACTCTTCTTTATTCTGCCTGAAATTTATCGGGATAAAGAACGGAAAATTAAATAAGAATGAAAGAAGAAAGAAAGAAAAGTTCAAGTCGGACCAAATTAATACATAAACGCCAACTTTCTTAAAGTTCGGTTGAGTAGTTTCGAAGTTAATCGTGGACAAACATCATGAAATTTGATATTTATAAATAAAAATGTTAACACTTTTAATCGCCATAACGTCAACATTGAATCTTGTTAGTTTGATGACCTAAATATAAAAGATAGTACCTTAAATTAAATCTAAAGTTAAAATAATTAATTCACAGTTATTTAAATCGTTAATGACTAATCAATGATCAATCTTTTCCGCTAGTGTTTTGTTTTGACACAAATAAAATCAAGTAGAATGCTTAAAATTCTAATGACATGAAATTATTGCATAAAGAGCTTGTGTTAATACTCTATCTATTTTAATCTCTTCAAGCTCGACAAACAACACTGAAAGAGTTTTAACATTTTATTGTTTTTACCGATTCTCCCGATAAAATAACGGCAGCGATCAATCAGTACCAGCCTTTTTCTCAAAACAGCGTGTTCACGCCCTCGCCCGCGTAACCACAAATCACGCCGTTTTGGTCAGAGGATAAATTTCGCTCCCGCACACCAGATTAGGTCCCTCTCGGCAGCGGCTCAAGCCTAGGTCCGTTCCCTCGGCGTAGAGCACTTGAATGTGCTGCTCGCGCGATACAGTTATACAAAAACTTACATCACTGCAACAACATTACACATATCACCTCCACACACGTATACACGCTTACACATGAAAATGGGTCTTATTTTTTCCTTTATCAAACTGAAATAGTTTAAAAAATTATCCGATACGAAATACATATAACTATGGTTGAGTTATGCATGCTTGGTACACATACGAGTATATGTTTCAACATATATATATGAATAATGAGCTTAGCTTAGGTAAGCTCAGACAGGTCGCGAATTGCATGTATCGGGCAACAGCCCAAGCCGAGGTGTGCCATGCACCCTTAAGCCAGTTGTCAAATAAATTCGGTTCGGCTGAGTGCCTTAAGTGTTCGCTTTAGTAGTCCGATGAAGCTGTTAAGACCTTGCTAGGTCAACAGCGTAGTCAGATCGAAAAAAAAACTTTTTTATTGGAATTGATTAGTGTTGCAAAAGCTCACTTGCCTTAATGTCTTCACTAATAAAACATGAATTAACATTTAAGAACATTATGACAGTAAAGTAACAACAAAAAATAACTTTTTTATGTAATAGCTAAACAAAAGCGTAAGCAGTATGTATGGTTAACCAATGAAATATAATACATATTATAGAATAAATCGCTATATTTCTACTACCGCCATCTATTGTCTGTATTTAGCTGTGCAAGAAATTAAGTAATGAATATATCATAGCTACCTTAATATTATTAACATAGTACTATTAATGTTAACTAAATGACAAGTGAACAAATTGACGACGGAAGATAGTTATTTCTCTAAAAATCGAAAGAATTTTCCAGAACACAGAGAAAAGAGACAAGTTATTTAGTCTGTTCCGTGGTACAGGAAATATTAGGCAATTATATTCTCTGAGTAAATCTACTACAATAATTTATAACTATGAAGTCTATAAAGATAAAATCATACTAAAACATAATATATCAAACCTTCGTAATCATAGCCATTTTATATATTTTTATCTACCACTAGCGATCCGCCTCCGCGCCCCTGCTTTGCACATCTACATCGGATATCTCCATTTTAATGAAATACTGTTATGGGCAGTTTTGATCTATATGACATGTACAACGTATGTAATGTATTTAATTGCATAAGGGATAATACTGTATTGTATAAAATAAAGTGCAGGATAACACATCATTATTTTTGTACAAAGATAAAGTTGGTTACTGTGAGGTTATCCTTTAGTGATAAATATATAATATCGTCGAGTTTTTATAGATCTTTTTGAGATATACAATCCCGTAGTATATTAATTTGATTTATCTAGTCAGTTTTAGTCAGCGTTTGTACTTTAAATGCATAAAAATATGATTGTTACGAGATGACATTACAAAAGTGATATAAGAAACGAAGCAGTTGATAATATATACACTGTAATATTCGACTTGTACATCTTGTGCATCGCATATAAGTAACAGTCAGTATTCAGCTATACATGCAGTTTTAAGCGTGTCGCACTCTAATAAAATAAATAAAAACTGTCGATTACTCTTCATTAATTAACATTATGAGGATCTAATAACAACCTTGGATCAATCTAAGACTTCTAAAATCTTTTGTACAAAATGGCAGATTTTCAGAAAGTGATTACTATCATAGTAATTAGTAATATATTTTAAAGTTAGCAACACTGATTTTGACATTAGTTTGAAAGGTGCGACCGCGTAAATACGGATAAGGCGGTATTTTGTATTGATTTTACTCAATTTTATTCGTGACCTACGAGTCAAAGAACAACAAGTTATTGTATTTGAAAATAAATTATTTTAATTTAATCTACTTTGGTAAGGTGTATAGACGTGTTTCTATTAGTTATTATCGAATAGATGTCAACGCAATCCAAAACAATGCCGATGATCGACTTAAAAATGTACATAAGAGTCGTCGCGGCTGTATTCTCGGTAAGTAAACATTGTTTATTAACACCTTCCCGCGTCATTTGTGAAGAACATGATCTTATTATATGGTCAGTGTTGATCATTCTATCCGGGTAATGATTTTATTATACATTTTTGTAAAAATTATTAGCACGTAATATTGTGGTTTAAATTCAAAAAATAAAGTTTGTACTTGTAAGTAAATATAAAACAGTTTGTTGGCTGAAAATTAACCAATGAAATGAATTATACTGATAATTTTAACTCATAAAGTATTAGTTATTAAGAAGAATATGATTTTATTATGCTGGTTATTCTTTATCTGCTTAAAATGTATGTAACATTACAAGTTCGACTTCTACAATAAAGGCGTTTCACTATTGTTTCCATGTAGGAGATATATACAACATAAAAAAAGCAATTGTTGTTTCTCTTTCTTAATATATAGTATTCTTTTTATGGGCAATCAAATACGGCTATTTTAATGCCCACCAATCCTTATACATTAAAATAATACATATTATATATGAAAATATTAAATTATAAAGTACTAGTGGTCCCAGCAGACATTTTCCGGTCCTGATAATAAAAAAAACTTGACAAATTATAAACCTAAACCTTCTCATTAATCACCTTATCCACTGGTGAAAACTGCATAAAAATTTACTCTGTAGTTTTTGAGTTTATTGTAAACAGGTAGATAAACAGAAGCAATGGAGAACTTTTTTTTATAATATATAATGGTAAGATTATATATTATAAAATGTCATATAAATTTAAGATAATATTTTGTTGAGTATTTTATGATGCTAATTTCTTGATAAATAAGTATATGGCTATTGAATATTTTCTGATTAAATTGTATCTGCTTGTATTTTATTATAAATAAAATATATAATGTTTTTATTTGTTTTAAAATATTGTAACAATAAGAATACCTAGTCAATACAGTACAATCTCTAGAGGTTGAGGCCACCAAAGAACAAAGCACCATGTAGTTGTCGTTAGAGCTTATACCAGCATGGTGGAAAAGGTCACATTAAGTGGTAGACAGTGATATTGTTAAAATAAAATAAGGTTCACAAGAGGGGCTTACTTCTCTCAGTAAAATGTATTTGCTTGAATATCTGGTTGATATGCTTTAATAATCACTCTATATGTGATGTATATAGTGTAGTAAATAGTTTTTTGTTTTTATGTTCCTTGCTTTCATTCCTCTGACACAAGTCAGAGACATTTTGTAGGGTGGGGAAGAGTAATGGTGTGGGTTTTTTGCTCTTATTTGGTTGGGTTGTACCATTTTAAGTTTCAGCCTATAAAGGGTTTACACACAGTTTGATGTAACAAAAATCATAGTATCAAAGATGGTGTTAACAATCATGACATTATTAAGTAGCAGTAAATAATTATAGCTTCATTAGTTTATTTATTTTTAAAACTACATCAGAAAATTAAAATATATATACTTATAAATTATTACACGACTTAGATAAAAAAAAAAAAACTATTCATTTGATAGCAATAGTATCGATTAGGATAATTGTAAGTATCAAAATATATTTTGTTTCTAAAGTTATCCTTAAAAAAATCTTCTCCAGAACTTGAATGAAAACTGGTTAAGAGTTATATATGCAAACTATTTTTTTCATGGTGTTAATTGTTCTGATACATATACCCCTTTCTTGGTCGGATTGTCAGAATTATTAAAGTCTAACAGTTAAAATAATATGTATAATTAAAATAATGATATCTATCGAGTAAATTATTAAAATACCACAGTACAGAAATTGAGTGGAAGCCTCACAGTAATGCTTGGGCTTAATTCAATAATGGAAATTATTATTAGTTTGTAATACTAAAGGACTGATAAAAACACTTCTGTTATTTACAATAAGTCTTTTATAGCTTAGCATTACATATTGTTATTTCCATAGACTTATTTATATTAAGCCTAAAGATATTATATCTTATCTAAGCAGGCAACTGTAAATCTACTTAATTGAGTATATATTTGATTAATACTTTATGGTTTTTATATAATATTATTCATAAGTTGTGATTATTGTTTTTCATCATCTGAATGTCTTGAGAGAGTTTTAAAATTTTGATTTGTATCTAGTGAATTATGACTACTGATCCAATTTTATTTGTGTATATATTTCTGTGGTAAAAATAGCTTTATACAAACTCTATTTTTATTATACCTTTGGGAATTGGGAATAAAAGGGTGCAACCATGACAATTATTTACTAGTAATTTTTTATTTCCCAAGATAAATACAAAATATTTATGAATAAAAATATAATAAATGAAGTATATATTTTGTGTTTGTTATAAGTCCTATAAAATAACATTTTTGTTTCTAGATTTCATCTGCAACAGCTCTAGTGATGGTTTTACTGCGTTTGCTTGATCCTGAATTGTTTTATATAGAGCCTATAGCAGGTCGTGAATTAGGTAAATAACCATTATTTTGATTTGAAATAATATGTGTCTGTAATCCCAAGATGAAAGATACTATCATTATATAGTTAAAGTGAAACACTGTTGACTTTTTTATTAAAATTTAAAGTGTCATTAGAGCATATATGAAGAACTTGAAGTTATAGAAATATACAACAACGTAATATGCACGTCGGCTGAGATATATATTTTTGTAACCCCACGTGCCATAATGGAAATTATCTTGTAGTTGTGACTCCAAAACCAAGAATATGGTTGACAATATTAATAGTATCAGCCCGTAAGAATTCCACTACTGGGCTAATAACCTTTTTACCGTATGAAGAGCATAATCATCGTGTCAGATCCACAGTTCTAAATTTGTTTTCCACATACATTTCTCAATTTCAGATTTCCTCACGATGTTTTCCTTCACAGTTAGCCAAAATATGCCGAAATCTGAGACAATTCTCATATTCTATATATTAAAATCCATGAATAGATATGAAGTTATTCACTAGGTATATATTGATGTACTGCAATGCACTAAGGAACTGTTCAAGTATTATGTAACGATCCCCTTCTAGACCTCCATCCTCTATGCCGTCAAAAATAAGCATATCAAAAATTCCAACCCCCCTCAGTGCTTACAGAATAGCTTATTGGGCCTAGGGGGGAGGTCGAACAAACCGCCTATACGCAATAAAAAGTTAAATAAGGGACGTATTCCAACAGCCGTCCACTACATGATATCTGGTCTGATGGTGGTGACCAGCGGCATCGGTTTCGTGAACAGCTGCGTGGTGATGAACAGGTCCTCGGTGAACAACGTGGGCCGGAACATCACCGCGTGGCTGCTCCTCGACTCCTTGTTCGAGACCAGTCGAGTTATATATGTGTTCGTCTGCGAGATTGTGCTCAAAGGGAAAGGGACCTTGCAGTTCTATGAACTATTAATAAGCGCTGCGCAGTATCGTGAGTATTTTAAATTATTTGCATCAACCATTCCCTTTCAATAAAAATTAAAAATAGATTATTTAATCTCAGATCTTATCCCTAGCGACATATCTAAGCCTGTTAATATGTTGAGTTGCAACATCTAAATTGTTAGCGTGTTTGAATACCACATCCACCGATAAAGTTTCGTACTCTAGGAACTGAGTCGGAGTTTCCAGTGTACGGAGACATTATAAAGAAATCATAGTATGCTGGTAGAGCTTCAAGGCTGCCGCGATAGCTACCACCCTCAAGTTAAAAATATGCCACCAATCAGTTGATGTGTTACGTCAACTGCATTAGTGCCAGTCCCTTCTAGGTTTAGCGTGTTTAACGTGTGTGTCTAAGACTTAGACGACATCACCATTAACCATCAGATGAGATTGTAATTACCTGTCAAAGTATTAAAAAACGAAATTTCAATAAATAAACAATACTTCATCTTAACTATTCATATAATGTTATGTATTTTTTCAGTTTTGGACAGCTTCCTCTACTGCCAAATGATTCTCAGACACTAGTACAGGGTAAAACGCATAGCGGTAACCCAAATCGGTATGATGAAATCTCCAAAAATAAGCTAAAACCATTTTATTATAAGTATTATCAAAGAACTGTGCGATAAGTAATTGTACAGAGTAGAACCTCGGTAAATCGAACCTCGTTAAGAGAAAAACTCTTGTTTTCTTCTCTTCAAACCTTAATACCCCCAGTACTCTAAATTTACACTTGCCTACAATACATTTGAGTATATATTTTTCTTGTATATATCAAAAAAAGTATACTTGACTTCTGTACCTTAAACATATAAATGTATGATCCTATAAGCACTACTATTAGAAAACTTAAAGCTCTTATCGAGTTTTACAATGTTGTATAATATGAGCATATTGTACACATTTTCTTAAAATTATTTTTTTGTGATAGACATTACCTTTAAGAATTGTTGTTCAAGTCACCCTCGCAACTCAGGTAGAACAGAATGTAAACCTCTGCGAATTGAATATTTATCTACAAAGACCTTTTTAAGTCGTAACCCCTATATATCGAATTTATTCAAGTCTCCCTTGAGGTTTGACTTATCGAGGGCCTACTACTAATCGCGTTTTTTTCAACTGTGAAGTTGCATTATAATGGTCTGATGTCACATTCCTTCTACTGTACATCCTTACTCTGTGATTATTTTGTTTTTATTTTTACTTAATTGATATAATTAAGATTAATTTAATACTCCTACTAGTATGTTAGTGGAAAGATTTTTATTTTATAATTATTAATTTTTTTAATAGAAAGTATAATTATGTTTTAAATATACACATTTTTTAGTCTGTGCGATGCCAATGTAATATGAGATTATATTTTTAATGTTTATTTAATATTATAATATTCCATTAGGAGAAAATATTATTAATATAACTGTATTATAGTGTAAAGAATATTTAAAAATGAACCCAAAGTTGCCTTACATGCAAATATATCATGTAATATCGTATTAAGAATTATCATGGATAAAAAATCTAATTGTTAGATGATTTATATATTAATTTTGAAACGATTTATTATTTTAAGAATCTATATAGGTATTTAGGACATCTCGTATGTCTAAAATGGCCTACTTTCGTCCATTCCATTGATAATACTATAAGCTATTAATTGTAAACCTCAGTACACATATAATCCTTCAAGTAATACGTAAGAAGAATTTTAGTCAACTTCCCCCACCCCTCCATTGTCAGCAACAGTAAAGTTTTACCCACAAAGCATGTTACAAAAATACAGGTATCACTCGATTTTTCATATCAGCGTCGTTAGAAGTGAGAACTAATATATAATAACGTTTAGAGCATGGGAATATTTATTTTAATCCAATAATATTAGAGTACATTTTTTTACGCCTCATCGCTAAAATGTTGCTAGTCGAGAAAATATTAAAGGATTCAAAATTACATAACAACGCCATTCTAGAGATGTGAGTCATAACAAAAAATCATAATAGATTACTACTAAATAAATTACACAGAAGGTTTCTTTTTTTCTAAATGAAAACGCTATTGAACTGGAATGGTCTTCACATTTTCACCGAACTATATTGCAATACCGAATTGCATAGAAATAAAGAAACTAGCTCAACTTTACTCGCTACTCAAGTAAATTTACGAATTTCCAAATAAATAAACGAATTAATGAATATTGCTGACTTAATGATAATTCCCAAACGCACCATTCCCCCTATTTTCGTATTACTTGAATAGCCTTAACCTACAAGAAATTATATAAATTCATCTGTTTGCTTCAACGAATTAGGATTTTTTTTATATATTGCAGTTTACTTTCTTTTTCTTCTAGACATATTATTCTATAACACGGTTCACATATCTTCAATCAATTATAAATAAAAAAAGTGAAAAGAAATCACATTTCTCGAATAATATCGTCGATACATTAACATACAATAAGCGATGTTGATTTAGTGTTTGTTCGCGGAGACTTTTTTTGTTTTTCGAAATGTCTACGCTATTGACCCAGCAAGGTCTTAACAGCTTCACCGACTACACCTGTTTGCGGAGACGTTGTTTGGACGAACGTAGATTTTCATTATCTCGCGGTGTACTTTCAATGAAGAAAATAAATCATTGAATTTCGATAACAATATGGGGCAGTTAAAATTTTTTCTGGAGAATTTGAAATCTATGAGCCAATGTCTTTTGGTTTATTTTACAAAATGTACGTTAGAATTAAGCCTCCATTTCCAGGCTAATACTATCTTCGGGCTCAGCGATATTGAATATTAATGTAAACATTGTAAAAAAAAAAAATTTTCAAAATTCCTAGTCATTTCGAGTGATATAAGTATTAATTTTTATCAAATTAAACTTGTTATATTTAGATATTACATCTATGATTAATTTATTTATTATGTCTATATTGTTTGTAAAATGGGTCTAATTCTGAGAGTTCACATATGTACAAGGTATAATATATATTTATTCTGAAATCAAAACAGACTTTATTTGCAGTTCGCGCCAAACTTTATGACCGCTCTGATTATTGCTATGTACACAATTTTAGATATGAATACTTATCGTACTGTAAGTATAACATCAAAATAACCTAAATAAATGTCAAAATAATAATTCAAATTTAGTTTTGTATTCAACTATACTCAATATTACCCGCAAGTCGGAACTTACAGCTATATTAAGAGCTGTCAAAAAGATTGGCGAAGATAGTGCTTAACACCTGTATTGGTGAAAAACCATAAAGATTGAAGCGCCATACAAACGAAAATAGACCTTATGATGCAAAGATTAGCAAATAGTTTGGCAGTATAAGGTTTAAAAAAATACTGGATTTATTACAAGATTTGAATAATTATAAATGATGTAATGTGAAATTCCAATTATTATGCAAAATGTATTATTACATTATTATTTAATTTTTAAGAACTATTTTTTGTACTAAACCACGAAATGTCCAACTTAGCTATTGTATTTATACTTTTAGGTTAGAAAAAATATTTTACATTAAATACTCAACTAAATATACATTAAACTACTACAATATGAATATATCAAATTAAATATTGAATAATTTAGACAAATGAATATGATAACAATAGTTTCAGCCAATTAACTTTACTATTATTCTTTCTCCTTATTTCATATAAAACTTATTTAAAGAAAATATACAATATTTTATCGATCATAAGAAAAAAAACGAAATATATTTTAAATTAGATATAATTTTTATGAAAATAATATCAAATACATGATAATATAAAAACCATATATAATCTGAATATAATTAAATATATTATTGTGACCATAGATTTATAGACTCATATGGTACATGTACTAAATGTCTTTGCCGATGGCGGGAAATTTAAAAATTTTTAAAAAAGCGCGCTGGGACCAATCTGTCCCAAAGCTAGTATCCAGGTTAATTAATTTAGCATTTAGCGTTATTCCGAATTTGACAGTTCAGTTGTCAATTTGAATTTATTTAACCCCTAGGCTGATTTTTTAAGACCCAGATCTCATAATGGCCGATCGCGTTTGTATTTCACGACATCGTAATTTGTAAATTTCATGGTTTAGTAAAATAAAGGTTCCTACAAATCAAAAACTAATTTAAGAATACATTTTTAAAGTATTGTATTCCGGTATTTTTTTATGCTGACAACAGTATGTTATGTTGACCCGTGCTTCACGAAGTCTACTTTCGTTTGTTTGAAGCTTAAACTATTATAATATTGGCCAGTCCCGAGGTTAATGCAGCGTTAAAACCAGTTGATCAACTAGAATAGCGGACCGTTCTGTGAAAAGGGGATGATAGTTTATGTTACCTTGAAGAAGATATTAGTTCCGTACGATAGCGGACTCTTCGGAAGCGGCGCAATTTATATGAAGAAAAAATGTATTTGGTAATTTATCGTAAATGAAGACATATATAAATAGATCTCGCAGTGTTTCGGCTAATTTCATGGTCGGTTATAAAATTACATTTCTACATTAGTCGCATCATTGGTTTGTTTCAGTTTTTAGCTATCCCTTCACACTACTTGTTACTATATCGTAAGGTTGTGAACTATCCTATTTTCTCAGAACTCGTCCTGTTATTTGGGATATCTTAGATTGTATTTAAATATTCAAATTCTTTGTTAAACCACCTTCGTTTACATGTTACTATTCTGCTGTACTTACGAAGATCAATCCCGTAACTCTTTATCAAGAAATTTGTCAATATATGTTTAATAGTAGCGTGTACACACACACCAGTCGACATAAGAATATATTCTCACAATTATTCCAGATCTTTCGATGAAGGGAAACATCCTCGAGTTCGAAATATGTCGCCAAGCAGTTTTTTTTTACTTAAATGTATGTTCCTCTCTAGGTCTAGCATTTTAGGCTCATCAACATTTGACACCAGTTGAGATTGTGGTCAACCGCTAAAAAAAACTATTGGCTTTTATTATTTTCTATTTTCATTGGATATTACTACTGTTGTGTCGAATTTAAACCTTTTTTGGTATTTCTATTATGAAATCATGTACTTTTAAAAATTTAGAGATGGCAATACTATTGCATTTGGCTTAATAGTAAACCAGCCTAAACTGTTGTCTGTCTGTACTGGTATGATGCGATCCGTTCCCGTACTTAATGTTTTCAGAATTAGGCTCATTATAATTAATAGTATATGGAAAAATGTCCTCAAATAAATAAATTGTTATTTACTAGTACTTAATATAAATAAAAGACGTTTCATTTTATAATTGAATATTTTTTAATCAGTGAGTTGTCCAAAAATAGAATGCGCGTACGCAACGCAACTATCAACACGCCAACACGCTACTGAATTACAAAGTGCACTTCTCTCATACTATATAAAGCTACGCAATAATCTCTGTACACGACGGCTTAGGCTGATTGCACACCCTGCAACACTTCTGCATGAGCATAATTCTGGCGATACTGTTGCTATATTTTTTAAACCATTAATTCAAAAGTAAACTGAATATGTGTCGTTACATTTCAAAATGGTTTAAATATAATTTTAATCGTTCAAATAATGTTTCATTTTTTTTTAAGATTTCCAGTCTTTACACATCGAGAACAAAGTTTAAATTGTGCCGTCCATAGGGTTTTTAGTTTTATGTTATGAGCTTAATATTTTACCTTTACAAATTTGAAAATCTTGGAAGATAAAGTAAAATATTAGCAATTAGCAACGATCACAATTGGATTTACCTAAGCTTGAAATGTAACGACTCATATATTGAACTAACCAAGGAAATTTCTAAAAAGGTTTACTGCAAGTTCTTACTGTAAACTAAATGAATGCAAACTAAATGATAGGCTTTCGTCGAAATGCAAGGCAATTAAATATGGCAATATTATTACTACGCCCTTTTCAAACACGTAAAACAGTGTTGATCATATTTTTAACTATTCAGAATTCATGTACATAGACTCATTTAATTTGAATAATAAACTTTATTACACATATTCAGAGTAGTAAGGTGTATCATCAGCCTTAATATAAAATGAACATTATCAGAAGCACTCTCCGAGTCGGCCAACAACAAACAAACAAGGAAATCTCAACAACACTTCAAACAGGGAATTATATAAACAATCGATACTTCCTTCAGTAAACTAATAACCTATTCACAAAAGCTAAGACGTATACTTGCAATAGTTTCATAATTCCCCGCTTTTTTACAACTTAGGTTCTATCAGAATTGCTGTGATCGCGTCGAATCCCTATGAAAATGTTTTTATCTGGTATTTATGTAATTATTTCTAGTGATTAAAACGAAAAATATTAATTCTTTCACGAATACGGCGATAATAATTGATATAATAAATATCAAATTGTGGAAAATACCCTTTAAATCATCTGATTTTAACAAAACAATACTAAATGTTGATTAAATGTAAATAGTGCTTATCTTTAGCTCTGTTTCTTCTAACATGGATTAGATACGGGTATTACTTACTTCTGTCATATACTTTTCAAAGAGAATATAAATTTTGCAATCACTTAAATTTTCCCGTATGCGTTGAAGAATTAATATAAGACTATTGAACTATTTGTATAAAAGAGTGGAAATGTACCGATTAATTTCCACTGTCAAAACAAATTGGTCAAATTCCCAAATAAATCAAGAAATAAATGACATAACATTACAGAAATGGCCTATAGCACATAGCATTTTTTTTCATATTTTTTAATTTTACCCTGTACAATTTACAAAGACGAAAGTTGATTTGTTTATCGATAGTTGACCAAAAGTATCTCTTGATGTACGAACAATTTATGTCCTTCATATCATCAGAGCATACTTTTACTAGCTTAACAAAATTGTAGTGTTTCGTTTGTACAAATTATTATTGTATAAAAAATGTATTTCATGCGCTCAGTAAGAGCCATAATAATATTACGTCGGGCACAATTTTTTTTTTATCAAAAAATATCTTTATAATACCAATAATTTTTATATAAATTTTATTTTCACTGCCTACAGAATCATATTATTTTTTGCCATTCCATATGGACATTTACGGTGTTATTACAAAAAAGTTAAATACTTGGTTTAAAAAAGGTTTCGTGCGAAATGCACCGCGCTCGCCCGAGGCAAGTTTGCGTTACCCTTTTTTGGCAAGTGTAACGTAATGTAACCAAAGCGAGACAACAGATAAGCAAGATGGCGAAACATACCGCGAGCGCTATACATCTAAAACGTAGCCTTTTTAAAGCAAAAGTTTAACTTTTTTGTAATAACACCGATAAAGTTTAACATATTTCAAATTTACTTTATATTTATTGCTTGTAATACGAAAATATATACATTTTTAATTAATGGCACTTTCAATCGCATTTTATTACATGTATAAGCCTGAAAGAGATCCGTCACTACGTTCCTAAATTAATTACTTTAATGAAAAAATATCTATATTTAGAAATGCATTAAATATCATCATATATTTATATTTTTATTGCTTTATTTACCTGTATATATGTAGATATACGAAATCGACAAATATAAACAAAGATCTCGACAATAATAACATAGTAATGGACGTTGGAACAAATACTTTCTGCTTTAAAAAAATAATGCAACACATTATTATAAAGAAACAAAAAAAAATCAAGTTAGTATCGATAATTGTTCGCGTTGTACATTAATATCCAACGTCAATGAATGCATATCGATGTTTTGTTAATGCAGTAGGATTGTGAAAATTATTGGTTGAACGGCTAATAAAATCAAATTTTTTCTACCAAATTTTAGCATAATTAAAAAAAAATCCAAATCATTTTTAATAATATATTAAGGTAGTTATCATTATAATAGTATTCGATAGAGACTTGCCTAGTCCGTTCATTTCCGAGTTTAATAATCATTAGTTTCGTTTAAATTTATCTCACAACCCACTACAAATGTAAATGTACAAATCTCGAATATAATCTAATATATACGTACATATTTATAAGACTTTTCGCGGAGATAACACTTGAGATCTAAACACGAGGAACATAATCAACTGTCCGAAACAAAATACATCAAATAATAATAGAAGTAAAAAAAAAATTGAAGATCTTTACTAAATCATTATAAAAATAATCTTTAATTACACTACACGTAATTATATCTACAAATAATATTGTCATGAATTTAATACATTATTACTGCGCTGTTTGCTTTCTATCGATAAAATCTATTCGTTTTCACTGTAGATAAAATCACATCATTATACTTCCATTCTCAACCAAAGACTATGCGTTAGCACTTTTTTTTCAATCTCGTAATGAAACTTTCTTATTTTATTTACAACATTATCGTTCATTGATAACAGGTGAACCAGTTACACATCAAAAAGATTATTAAAATATGTATAAGATATGTCATTGCGATTTATTTTTTTACTTGATTATTTAATTCATACGAATTGATTTATTATACACATTCTCTATGATATACAATCGATAATATTTATTAACACAGTTGGAATTTTTGTTTTTAAATGATTATAAAATTCATCTTATTGAAATGATTACATTCACAGTAATAATACGTATAATAAAAAAAATGAAGAATCTCATATATATTGTATGGACTCTTCATGTTGAAAGTAATAGATGAAGTTTTAGTATCAGTATAAAAAAATATGTGTATATAATAAAGTTTCCATTCTGCCTATATTTTTAATTGATGTATAAAGTTTTATAAATTTTATCGATATGGAAAACGTAAAAGAGAACATCTCTAAACTATGAAATCGATTATAGTGTATTGCATATTACGATAGAAAGAAATACACGCAGTTATATTGAAAAAGGCCAAGCCGAATTCTTTACACAGGGAGAAAATTCGGCTTTGCTTTTATCGATAGTGAACATGTCGATAAAGACATGTTCCTTAAAAGATATGTTTCGGGCGTTCTTAATTACTTAAATCTACTTTACACTACGATAACAAACTATCTTAACAAGATTATTTATCCTACTGGGATGTTACTCCCGTATATTTACAGTTCGGGGTGTTTTTTGTTGTGAACACTTTGATATTTCTATTAGGGTTTAGTAGATACCGCTATCATGTATCATATTTTTTATTGATGAGTGTATGTATGATGAAATAATCAATTAATTGTTTATGGTTTTTACATGAATAGTAGAAAAATCTAGAAAAAAATTGTTGAAATATTATCGACTATAAATGCAAGTATGAAACGGTGCCCTAATGAAGGTCGATTGTGAAACATGAGAAATGCGTTTACCCATTATTAAGTGGCACAAGATTTGGCCGGATATTTGGAATCGAGTCAGTGATATAATTGAAAGTATAGTTATTTAGGGCTCGGATGTTGATAAGTGTGGTTTTACCTGTGAAGTGCGGTGGTGGGAGCGGGAGCGGGAGTGGGAGTGGCGGCTAGAAGTTCTGCTGGCGCTTCCGCTTGAGGTGCATGGCGTCGAGGATGGGTTGCCGCTTGCGCGCGTAGCGAGCGCGCACCACCTCGATCTCGAGCTCCATCTCGGCGTCGAGCCGCGACACCAGCGCCTCCAGCTCCGCCGTCTCCAGGCACGACACCTGCACACCCGCACACCGCACCCCCGGCTTACACATCTACGTCCATCTTATTTACTTCTCTAATCTAACATTCAAATACTTCTCATCCACCCGATGCACTTCAAATAAATCGTAACATCAATTCGGATCCGAGTGGTTTTCGATAATAAATAATAATAATATAAGCAATATTATATGACCCTCTTAATACAGGTGGAAATGAATTTTCTATCATATTGTTTTTTAACCATGTGAAAATATTAATGTCAGTAAATAAGAGCATCATAGCAAAATAACATTGTCATAATATTAAAATTATGCAATAAACAGCATAAATGACGACTTTTAAAATACAAACTCTTAAACAGTACATGTTTTAAACTTATCAATATTTTCGCAGTAACATTAAAATGCACCTTGTTAATAATACATTCAAATAGATTCAATTCCGTTGCCCGTTCCAAGCACTACTATACTCAAAACTGACGGCGAGATCGACAAAAATTATTTATATCGACATAGATATTTCAGAAATAAGCAGTTCAATAAAAATCAAAGTGACACTATACAAAATTATTAATTTTCATTGATGTATTTAATCGACCTATTTTTAATATATTTACACACAATTATTATACGAGTAACTAATTAACACTCACAATAATCAAGGACATAATACTTCATGATTACATTTAACATATAGAATAAAATATCAAAGCAAATACTAGTAAACAACAAAGTCAACCTTGGTTAAAGTTTGTTCTGAAACTTTTAAAGACATGGACATAAACCTACGCTGAATTATCGTTAGTAAATCCCCCGAGAGCGCGAACCAGTGTTAATAACCTTCGATAATAGCGTATCCTTCGTAGCTATGATCCATTTTTCCTTCATGCTT
Source organism: Antheraea mylitta (assembly GCA_014332785.1). Taxonomy (NCBI): domain Eukaryota; kingdom Metazoa; phylum Arthropoda; class Insecta; order Lepidoptera; family Saturniidae; genus Antheraea; species Antheraea mylitta. The sequence goes on along the minus strand of JACEII010000051.1, from coordinate 766,704 downwards.
TCTTACTTGACTTAGGACAGGCAAAAGGTACCATGGTACGATATACTATACGAGGTAATATCGTTGTCATTATTATCTAAATTTCATTTTAAAAATCAGCGTAAAAAAACACGTGCCTTATGTTGTTGATACTTTTGTAAATAGGTATGAACCAACTATTTACAACAATTTACTTAGATCTTATGAAATTGCACTATATTGCACATATTTTAATAATTCTTCAAAATACTGACTCCCTTGCGCAATGCATGGAATCCTGGGCATCGTCTGTATCAAACAAAGGCACGTATGTGATTTAATGTTTTTTATTTTTATTTTTCTATGTAATGAGGTCAAATATTAAGCACTAATTTTTTAAATTTATTTAGAATGAAAATCTTTTATCAATAGTGCGAGTGTTCAACCAGTCATTATTTGTTTTGACGAAACAATGTTTCAAGGAACAAGTATCAATAGTGTCACCTTTTTTTTTTAATATAGGATATCACATTATTCTAGCAGAAACTATAATAAGGGGTATTATATAAGGTTTTAGTCACTCTCCTGGCCACACACATACACTGTACACATAGATACGTTTTAATATGATTAGTGATTTACAAGGGGAAAGGTTAAGCTCGAGAGTTGGGGTGCCGACGACCGGTAGCATTGTCTGTTTCGCGTGAGAGTGTAGGTTGGAGTGCGTCCGCGTCCCGTTAGAGGCGTTAGTGCGTGGGGCAGTACGAGCAGTACGGGCAGTACGAGCAGTACGGGCAGTACGGGGGGGTACGAGAGGGCGCACTTACGTAGCGTGTGGCCGAGCGGTAGCAGAGTGACGACGTGCAGTTGACTTACGAATTCGAAGTTGCCCTCCTCCACGAACGCGCGCTCGAACGACTCGCCCGCGCCCGCCCCCGCCGCGCCCCCGCCCGCCCCCGCGCCCACACCGCCCACGCCGCCCACACCGCCCACGCTGCCGGCACACGAACACAACGCATACAGCCACGCTTATACCCTTTCTTATAGGAACGTAAGCGTTCAACGAAAATAATCAACACTTTCATTTTTTCTATACATTTATAAGATACGAAAACCAATTTTCACATATTTTCTTATCTACATAATTAAAACATAACTTTAGTAATTAATAGAAAAAATATCAATTTTCGAAACTGACCACTTACATTAAAAATATTTAAAAACTAATTACTACATTTGAAAACGGAACTGTTTAAACCCTGGATAATCTAAAACCATAAAGGTATAAGCCATATACATGAATATAGACCTATCTTACATTTTGTTTTTGGCCACCAGTCTCCTAGTTGATTATTACTGCCGTTGTCAAGTAAGTTATTATATTACAAATTTCTTGCAATTATTCCAAAGAACTAACAAGATGGTGACCATCTTGTGAATATGGATAACTTGTGGCAAATCAGCATGCTCTGTGGTATTATTCCTCACCCACTCCACTTGTGTACAATAACTCAACAATAATAAAACTTGAACAATACGAGATTTAAAAGAATTGACTAATTATTTAGAAACATGATCCTCCATATTGAAATCTGAATCTTAAAAAATAGGCAAAGGGGGTTATACATGATCGAAATTCAATAGTAAAAAATATATATTGAAAAAAAAAATTACTGCATTAAATATTTCAGGAACTGTCTACTTGCATTAAGAATATTTAAAAACTAATAATTACGTTTGAAAATGAACCTTTATGTTTTTAAATTACAATTTTCCTCAATCATTTGTTACATTTTGAGGCAATTTCCAATATTCATGCTCTACACTATTAATGCATCAGTATGATCACTGTCACGCCGGTCTGGAAGTTTCTCAGCAAATAAATATAAACATGCTCATACTGTAACGGGATAAGTCTAAGCAATAGCAAGCTTTGCCAGGTTTATGGTGAGACCCAACAATTATTTATGTGTCCCGTGGTCGAACTTCAACCATAACGAAAATCACTTTTTCCATTTTTTCACTGACAGCACGAAAGCTTCCCAACAGTTATATATTAAAAAAAATAATGAAGAAAATCAGCTGAGAAACAAAGAAAGGAGACATTCTTAATAGTTTTTCTACTACCGGTTCATATATAGATATATAATACGTGAAGCCAAAACTTTATACCCCTTTTTAAGCGAATTGCGCGAACGGTTGAAAATTTGGCATAGTTAAAGTTTATATGGAGGAGAAGTGCAGAAATCTATTTTTTATATAAAATGCATTATAAGCCTATTCAATTAATTAAAATATACATTATTCACATCACTACTTGAATTTTACACAACCTATACACACATGTAAATGAAATAGATATTTTGACATCCGTCATTTCACTCTTACGCTCCAACTATCTTTTCAATATTTTTAACGTGGCTAAAATTGCAGCGGCATTTGACAAAATTTGAGAGCCTTACTACCTTCTATAACCATCTGATTTTTATTTTAAATTTACAATTAATTTGAATTTTCATGTAGACATAAGACTTTTATATTTATGTATAATTTAAAAAAAGGTGGCAAAAAATTGATTAGCCATGATGAAAACCTTTGATTGTACAAGTATACCTTTTGACAAAAGAACCGTAATAAAGTTGAAACTTTAAAAAATCAGTGTACTATAGTCGAATGTGACGATAGAGGGGGAGTGACTGACCCGAGGGGTGCGGCGGGGGCGGGGGCGGGGGCGAGGGGGGGCCGCAGGGGGGCCGCGAGGGTGCCGTTGGGGGCGGCGCCGAGGTTCAGGTGGTTCACCTCCTTCTTCTCGAAGTGCTCCAGGAACAGCGGCCGGTACTTCGGCCTGTTCGTGTCCATCGGGTCCGTGTCGTGTCCTAACCGCAAAACAACCTTTACACTTTCTCACCCGTTCTCAATCAACTCTACTCGTCTACTATAATGCCACCAAATTTGAGCACAATATCTAGCTCAATACTACATAAAAAAATACTCTACGATAAACTCTGAAACTACTCAACCGATCTTTACAAACGGTGACATTCATATATAATTTTGTCCAACTCCACAGATAGGATTATTAATATTTTCATTAATGGCTATTAATATTTTTTAATAACAAAGCAAGTGATTATCACTGTTGCTTATTGTTATTAATTATAACTTTCATCAGTCTCAAACAGATGGCGCTTTACATTAGTTCCTTGACAGAAAACTGTAGGACCATTTATCATAGACATCACATAGATGATACCCCATTTTAATTTCTTTTTTAATAACTAAGTCACAGCAACTCTTACCCAAGTAAGCAAGTAAAAAAATTAAAAATTCATCAAAATACTCAACAGTATCTACATCACACATTTAATACCGTATTCCAAAGGGTAGAACTGATGCCTGCTTTAAATATAGAGCAGAACAAGACGGAGTGAAAAAAACAGAAACATGTAAAAAGACCATTTCACACTTATTTTAATAGTGTTGTAATATTACAATCATATACCTATACAGTTCTATATAATTTGTTTAAAAATATTTATTAGCTCTACCCTTCTTTAATTTCTTTTTTTTTTAGTAAATGAAAACCAACACTTCTAAAGTGCTAATATCGCGGAATGTAAGTCGACTCATTCATAGCATGCGTTAATTTTAATTTAATCATATGACTGTATATGGGCAAACATAGAACTGTGGATTTGGAAGAGATTGTAATCAGCAACACGTAGTGGGTTGTCAAAGTGATTATTGCCAGTGAAAAGAGAGAAGAGGTCTGCAGTGGGTCTTTTACAGGGTGATGATGATGAGTATTTAGATGAGATGAATTGAGAGAGTGTGTACATACGCTTCATGGTGGCGAGGTCGGCGTCCGGTTCGTTGATGACCATCGTTCCGAGGTCCGCCGTCACCTCCCCCACCTCCACCCGCTCCCCCCTCTCCCCCCGCGTCGGCACCAGCGTGCCCTCCTCCCGCTTCTTCATAGTCGCATCGCTATACCCCTCCCCCTCGCCCTGCAAACACACAACCGATACATAGATAAAAGATGATAGAAGACACAACGGCGCCTATGTATCTACATATAACGTCATGATTATTATTCATCGATCAATCCACCAAAACCAAAAACGTTAGTTGATACAGAAATGCAATACTGGTATTGGTGTTGGTGGCGGCAGTACGGTTTCACCACGAATGGGTCGGCTCGTCCGGGGTAGTACCACCCGACACACAGAAAACCGACGTAATTTAACAGCGGATGCATTACTGCGTTTCGTTCGGTCAGTGAGAACGCCGGAGGCCCACCTTCCCTTCCCCTTCCCTCTCCTCACCATTCCCCCATCCCTCTAAACACGGGCTGACAACGCACTTACAACTCCCCTGGTGTCGCTGGTGATCACTTAACATCAGGTGAGGCGCCTGTCTGTTTGCCTCCTATACGATATAAAAAAACTGAATTTAGTTAAGAGGAATTATTCGTAGATGTAACTTGCTCAACTGTCTGAACGAGGATGCCCTGTGTCTCGTCGTCGGTTGCGTTTTAAGGCATTCAGTTAGAACCAGCAGCCAATAATAATCAAGACATACGTACAGCCAATAACTTGTACTAATGGCGTCTCAGAACGGGTAAGCAGTAGCCAGTTATTATTAGGGATCGACAGTAGTCATTAGTACAGATGTAGGTCAATAGTAACTCTTCGCTATATAGTTTTCTAACTCCTAATTTAAACATACTTTCGTGTTTTAGATACTATCAAAGCTGTTGCCTACTCTTAATAATATAACATTCCAAATGAATAATAGCTATTTTGCTTTCGAGAGATGCATAGTAACACCGTAATGTCCCACTGCTAGGAAAACTACCGTTGTATTGTTTCTTATTTATCTTTCTGAAACCTCAAAAAATCCCTAATCTATACCAATAGTTTTACTGAATCACTTATTAAAAAAGAAAAAAATCAGTTTATGATGAACCTGGAAGCTTCCACAAACAACTAGGAGTAGATTGGAGCCTATGTTAAGAATAAATGAGTCTTGTTTGTTGTATCTTTTTGTAATTAATCATTAATATAAATTCTCTATGGTTTGCTAACGTCCGTAAATCATGTATGTTTGTATAATAATAATTGATATTTAAAGATGTAATTATTGTTATTACTACATTATTAAGGAGCTCTAGAAATTAGTAAAGTATTTAAATGTATGGTTATGTGGTGCAATTAAGACGCGGACCACGTACTAGTTGTGAGTATAAGAATATGTTAGGGTTGGTACAAAACGTGAATTCCACCGGCTCGTAAAACACGATCTACTGAAAAATGTGTGAAAAGACAAACATGTTTATTTGTGTTTTGTTCAATGAGATCTGGAAGCCAGCACTAACACGCCATATAGTTTGTGGAAGGGTACGTACCGAGGCGAAAGCCTTGGCGTTGTTGCTGTGCTGGTGGTGCTGCGTGTTGCGGAAGGCCTGACTCTCGCGTATCTCGCGCGCCTCCGCTATCATACTGCTCAGTATGCTCGGGTGCTTCGCGTTACCTGCCACACAATACAACACAACATATCCACAATTACTCCCTCGATATATTCATATATAAACTAACAACAAACATCCCTCCCCGCCCGATAAATACAGAAAAGTCTAGAAGGAATATGTAATTTTCGTACATCACTCCTTAAATGCTACGAGAGTTTCACACCTCGATAGATTTCAGATTTCTTCCAGACTTTATCAAATAATTGTAGTGTCGAACATGCTTATAAATCAACATTTTTAAGCTAAATTCGAATATTACGTTAAAAGTATCAGGAAATATTTTTTCTATTTATTCTATAAAAAAAATCTAATATAAAAAATTAGCTTGATATATTATTTTACTGCTTTAGTTTTCATTTGATAACCCAATAAGAAATTAGGAGGAAAATGATAATACTTTCTGGCAACACTGAAATAATATTATTTCACGAATTATCCACTGGTCGTTCTACTTTGGAATATAATAAATATGACTGGGACATTCTAGACTTAATAATAATATGTTACATGTTGTGCAAAAACATTGATAAATAGTGTATGTGGGGTATTCCAAACCAAAACAAGGGGTTTGACAATTTTTTTGTAATTCCCTCAATTTTGTGATACATTTTAGTACCTCGCAAAATAGCTCTCCTGCTAAATGTAGACTTTTTTTATTACATTGTTTTTAGTTTTTTGTACATAACTTTTTTTTTAAGATGAACCAAATGATGAACTCTTCTGTATTTTTTTGTGTCTACATGAACTTTATAGAAAAAAAATGAATCAGAGATTTTTGATTCATAAAGGTTTTTGAATTTGAAAGCACTTTGATTTTTTTTATTTTAAACTTCTATCCATTCCTCAACTTTTCAACCCGGTCTGGTAATGAGGTTCCTCTAGTTACTATTTATATTCAATTTTTGAAAATTTTAACTTTTTCAGTTTTCTAATCTGTTGTTGATTTCAAATTTTCAAAAAACGAGAATTTTCAAAAGTAACAAAATAAAAAAAAAATCAAACAATCCATTTGGTGTGGAATACCCCATATGTATGAGTGAGATGAATAGGTTATTTAGGGGTCGACAATGTGCATATGACACCTCTGATGTTGCAGTCGCCCATAGGCTGCTATGACTGCTTAACATTAGGCTGTCCGCGTGTTGGTTTGCCATCATCGTGGGAAGAAAAATATGAGGAATGTTAGGTGTGTATAGCGTGATATATGTTGCCAATTTACCTATAAACTCATGAGCTAACAAATACTCGGCAGTCGCTCTCTCGTCCGGGTTCTTGACGAGGCACTGACTCACGAAGTCTATGAACTCTGACGACCACTGATCGGGCTCTCTGGAATATTTATCGTTTATAAACTAACGTTTCCCTGCTTATAGCGAAAATATTTACGTCATTCCCTATACAATATAGGTATATATAGGAAATTCGCGGCCACATTCGAAAACATCCCATTACATAAGTATTAGAAAACAATCAATACATTCTAATCGTAATGAATAAAAAACATTTTTTTTCAGCTGTTTTGGCTACATTTTTCATGATACATTTTGACTAACAAAAACACGCGACTTCGTATGCATTTGTATGTTTATAAAAATAATATTTGTGAGAAACTATTTTTTTCTTATAATCAAAGTAGCTTAAGTTACTGCTTATAACATTACCTATATATGAAGGAAACTCTATCATAATCGATCCAACCGTTTAGAGATTAGCTAGAACATAAAAAAAATTAAAATTGATTTTTTGTTATAAGTATTGTATATATTTTCATACCCAGTTGATGAAAATGATGGTGTTTTGATATTATGAAAACCTCCTTATAACTTCTTTACAAAAGTAACCAAGCCCCAGACATTTCTCAGGGCTTTTTGCCATGAAACTGGACACCAATGTCATGTAATAATGAAAAGTTAAAACCATCGTCTCAGAAATGGAACCAAAATTACTATTATTGAATAAATCAAATACATTGTAATAAAATACCCAAGTATCCAACTCTATAAGTTTTTTTTTCTGGAAATTTCTGACCTTGAAGTGTACATGAATAAAGAATCACTGTCACCGGGAACTGGTGTAATGAGCTGGGAATGAGCGGGGCTGACCTGAAGGAAGGCGGCGGCTTGGTGGGTATCATGAAGATGGCACGCATGGGGTGTATGTCGCCGTAGGGGGGCTTGCCTTCCGCCATCTCCAGCGCGGTGATGCCGAGCGACCAGATGTCGGCAACGCAGTCGTACCCGATCTCCTGGATCACCTCCGGCGCCATCCAGAACGGCGTGCCGATCACCGTGTTCCGTTTCGCCATCGTGTCCTGATCCACGAGGAATTCAATTACCCCTCAAAGAGACTTCTACTTCATACGGTACTCATCAACGATACACAGATCTTCAATTTTTAATAATAGAAGAAAGTAACAACCTATATGTTGTGGTGAGCGAATGATTTTATCGGTGGAATATGATAATTCAAAATCAATCCGATGTCCGCAAGTTTGAACCCCGATATGTACCAACGAAATTTTCGGAATTCGAGCACATTTACTGATTTGAATTGGTAACACCAGCATCAGATTAGGCCCCCCTCGACAGCGGTTCAAGCCTAGGTCCGTTTCCTCGGCGTGGAGCCCTTGAGTGTACTGCTCGCGCGATACAGTAACACAAAATCTTACATCACTGCGACAACATTACACATCTCTCCTTCACACACGTGCACGCATACACGCTTACAAATGAAAGTGGAGAAGGGTTTTATTTTTTCCCTTATCGAACTGAAATAGTTCAGAAAATTATCCAATACGAAATATATATAACAGTTGTTGAGGTATGTATGCTTGGTACACATATATGTTTCAACAACTCATATATGTATGAATAATTAGCTTAGGTTAGCTCAGATAGGTCTCGAATAGCACGTATCAGGCAACAGCCCAAGCCGAGATGTGCCGCGCACCCTTGAGCTAGTTGTCAAATAAAATCGGCTGAATGCCTTATGCCTTAGTAGTTTGTTTAAGCTGTTAAGACCTTGGTGGGTCAATAGCGTAGTCAGGTCGAAAAAAAAAGAATTGGTAACACTATCGGCTAACGGTGAAGTAAAACATCATGAGGAAACCTGAACCGGAAAATGTTCTTACAATGCCATTGTATACGGAAAAAAATAGAATTATAGATTTCTCAGAGTTTGAAACCGCCAATAAGTCGTGGTCCAGCGCGGAGGTGATTAAATCCATACGTTTCTACAGAAAGAAACTTATGACCCCGCAGTTGGTACTGGTTGATCATGATGATGACAACCTCAAGTCGATAACTGATAACCGAGCTCTTACAGGATATTCTAGCAACTGCACTTGGGAGTAAATCTTCCTCTAAACTTAGCATATTATCGTCTGAGATGATACCACCACTAAAAATCAGGTAAAAGAAGGGTAAAACACCAAACTGATAAAGTCTAAAAATTAGATATCACTGAATGCCTCAATTACAATATAAACATAATTTGTCTATTAAACGCCCTAATAGAACAATCCAGTTAAGTCTACCAAAATCAAAAATAATAAAAGTCCTAAAACGGTCTCATCTTTAAATATAAAGTAGATTATTGACAGAAAATTGTATGACTGTCTGTTATATATATATATATCTCATAGATAACGCAACGTTTTAGGTTTTAGGACTACATAAAAACTAGTTAACAACAGTATAAAACTACATTTACTCACAGTCAATTGTCCGGCAACACCAAAATCGGCCAATTTTGCGTGACCCTCAGTGTTTAGTAATATGTTTCCCGCTTTTATATCCCTATGGATCTTTCTTCGCCTGTGCAAGTACTCGAGACCTTTCAGCGTGTCGCACAGTATCGTCGCTATTTCGTCCTCAGATAGCGTTTTCTTACGTAACCTCATAATGTCTGACACTGACCCAGCTCCACAATACTCCATCACGATCTGAACAGACGGCGAACAACAGAGTCAACAAGAGTTCTCGTTCTTACTGATTAAATAATAACATCAATGAATGTATAGACTCAACCAGCGCAGAACGAAAAACCATACAACTCTATAAGAGATGCAACCAATTAGAAAATCATTATTATATAAGAAAAACCATTAAGTACAAAATGCTGGGATTGGTACTTGAAAAATAGTATCAAAACTACCCCAATAATATAAAACATTAAGTACAGAATGCTGGGAATTGTTGTGTTTATGTACTCCTGAACCGGCTTCTTACTCCATTTCCTTTTTAAACTCACCCATAAATCTGTGTTTTTGAAGTAACTACCATAATATTTGACTACATAGGGACTGTCGCATTGTTGCATGATTGAGATCTCTTTGATGATCTCCTGCAGATCCGTGTCGACCGGCACCTGTTTAATCGCCAGCACCTGCCCGCTTTCTTTGTGTAAAGCCTGAAAAAATAATTTTCAATATTGAATCACAAAACATAACGATATATTTTCAATAGATCAGCTCTTTGATTACATACTTCGCAAGAACACAGCGACAGCTGACGTGGTCAATGCATAATCACCACATATTAAAAAACAAATTCCTCTGCCACGTTCCTCTGATTGTTCACGATAAACTTAAAAATTACTGAACGAATTTTTATGCGGTTTTACAAGTGATTCATGAGTTAATTATATCATTTGGCAAGGTTTTTTTATTGTCAGAGCGGGAAAACGTCCGACAGGCCTCCTAGCATGCACTACATTTCTCTATTTTTCTATTGCAAATAACATTGATTACTTTACAGTGTGTTAGTTTAATACATAAATATAAAACAATTTATAATATAAAAAGCTTATTCGAAGTGGTCTCTATTGGCTATAATTGGCCCTTTAAACGTTGAGGCCAGTTATCAATAGAATCACTCACTCTTTCCATGGAAAAATTCTTCACTGCCAATCGTACGGATTGTTTTAGGGACTTCTAAATTATCATGGCGTTTAGAGCAAGCCATACTATTTAAAACTGACCATAAATCATAATCCAACGGATCAAGATCGGAACTAGACGACGGCCAGTCTTCAGCTCTAATGAAGTCCAAAACATTCGTTTCCAACCAAGACTGCATAGACCGAGCTTTATGACCCGGCGCCGAATCTTGCTGGAAATCTCATTCTTGGTTATTGAACATGATTTTGTTAAGGGGCTTCACTAATGATAGTGAATACCATTACCATTGAGAAGATCTCAAGAATGGTATCTTGATACACTTGTGCCGATGTTTTGATACCTTTCTCACAAAAGTTTGGCTCAGCCACTCCTTCATAGTTAATACCCCACCAAACTATCACCGAAGTTGGATAGTGCCCATGTTGCACTCAGTCGGCTAATTGGGAAACTTGCTTAGAGCTTTGAGCATAAATACGGGCATTTTGTTTGTTAAAATGTTGCTCAATTGTAAAAAATTTCTCATCCGTAAACAAATATTTTCTACGTCCTTCCTGTGCGTACCGCTTCAGTAGTTATTTCCATTTTACCACCCTATTATTTTTTAAATCAACAGTAAAAAAATGACCAGTACGTCTGTTATAAGCTGCAAGTCCTAAGTCATCTTTTAAAATACGCGACATGGTTTAAGGTTTCTGGTTCATCTCCCGAGATAAAATCTTTTACTTTCGGACAGGATTTTTTCGAATTCTTTCTCTCACTGCTTTGACCATCTTTTTAGTTCTGGTTCATCTCCCGAGATGAAATCTTTTGCTTTCGGGCAGGATTTTTTCGAATTCTTTTCCTCACTGCTTTGACCACTTTTTCGTACGAAAACTACGTGGACGGCTAGATCTTTTTCTGTCACAAACAGAGGAGGTCTCATTGTACATATTAGTGGCCCGGTACACAAACATTTTACTAATATCAAGCGTATGGGGAGTTTTAAATATTACAATTGGCTCCATACCTACTTTATGTAATGCAATCACAGCGATTCGGTTCTCTTTATCATACCACTCCACTTTAATATCGCAAAATATTGTACAATGTATTGGCGTCAAAATGAGAAAACTTAATGAATGATCATATAAAAATGACAGTATCCAAATTCACATGTAATATTTTGTTTATTTTTAATTGTAATAGTATTTATGGCCAGACTAAGTATACAGCCATCCCTATAAAAGAAGGCTTCGCTATTATGTATACAGAGGTAGTATTGTTTATCAATCAATAAGGGGGCAATCTATATATAGAACGTACTCAGCATTTTCTTAACCTTAGCTCATCTTAAACTTCAATAAGTAGTCACTTAGTGCAATCTTAGAATTTAACATTTATAGCGTAATTACACTAAACTTATAATTAGCTTTGTTTCAATATCACGTCGAATCTGTACAATACGTTTGATTGTAAATAATAAAATGAATGGATGTTGAGATAATAATGAAAAAAGTAAAGAAACAAGTCATCCGAGTCTGAAACAAGCAATGGAAGCCTTGTTGATATTTCTGCAATAAAGCATCAAACCAATGACAATCAAAAAGTAAAGAAATGCCACTGTTGCATTTTTTTTTCATTTTTTTATTTGCAAAAGTAATACACAAGTTTTTCGTAACTCGTTGAATTTAATGACTTGATCTTAGCTCAGCACCAGTTAAGTGAATGCTTATCCTATGACTATAAATTTAAACAATGGATTTAAGGTTGAGATAAGTCTGAGAGCGCTCTATAAATTCATTAATCATTATTAATCATTTCGAGTCTTGATATGATTTTATATAGGATGTGGTTTGCAGAATTCACTAACATTCTCGTCTCGTCTCGTCTCGAACCCTCTCCTCTTAATATCCCGCGAGATCATTGTGAGTAATGCATTGGATTTATTAAAAAAAGACATTCTTTTATGCATTTGCTTTATTATTTTTATTCCTTTTTTTACTATTATTAAATTACATTTTCATATATCAAAACTAAATAACTTTAGATCTATTCATGGATTTTAATATAAGTATAGAAGAATTATGTCAGATTACGCCATATTTTAGTCTAGAAACATGTTTCATAGATTAACTTGATTTTCTCAAGAATTTACACTATTTTTCCCCCGGAAAAAAATTACGTCATGTCTGCCGAAACCCCTTTCCCTCCCACATAAAATTTAGTGAGATTAATCGACGACCCCTAAGTGATAAATTCAGGCGAGCAATTGAAATACTTTGCCACAATCGTGAATTACTTGGAATCAGTTATAACACGTTCGGGCAGTCTTATATTGAATCTATTTTTTCGGCAAAGAAAACCATCGTGATAATTCATAACATGGTGATAGGGCTTTGTCTTATTCCCGCCCGACTAGCTACCGCCCTTAAGTTGAAAGGCTCTAGCCACTCACCAGTAGATGTGTTTCTGTGGTTATCATTAAGAACTAGATATCTCTAGGCTTCGCATATTATCAGCTAGGACCATAATGTCACTTAACATCAGACGATGTCGCGAAAATATTCTCTAGCCAAAGTATTATCATTGAATAATCACCTTATAAACACTACCATATGAACCCTCTCCCAGCTTGCAGATTATGTCGAATACCTCTTCCGGTTGTCTCGTGAGACTCTCCTCTGACAGCTTTTTTAGTTCACTGTAACAGGTATAATTTAAACATTAATGGATTTAATATAGCTGTATAGTGGTCCATGAAGATACTTTTCAATCTCCTTAATTATAAACTATCCAGAACAGATACGCGGTGTTGTATTAAGCCAAGATTAGGCCACTTTAGCACCCTTGAGCTTGTT
>JACEII010000051.1:714549-744478 GCA_014332785.1 Antheraea mylitta | reverse complement strand
CTAACACGCCAAAAGAAGTACAACTTCAATATATAGTGAAATAACACAAAATTATGAATAAAATGTAAAATTAATTACTAAACAGGCTAAGATCCCATCAAAAACTTCAAGTGCTAACGTTACTGTTTATTACACACATCAAACGAGAATATACAACGGGGGTTCTACTACTACTAGTAAAAATAAATATGGTAAACGAATTAACACAGCCGAACTTTGCACAAGCCTTACCCAGAATCGTAAAAGCATTTACGAACCTGAAAACGCTACCACCGGATTCAGAAAACATACTAATTTTTAAAACGTAACAGTAAAGTGATATAATTCCTAATAACGTATTTCGGACATAGTTAAAATCTATAAATATCCACCTCGAAATCATAAATTAGAATAAGCACAAGCCATAGTGTAAAAGATAATTACTAGGTTACTCGTAGGACATTGTGAGATTACATATATAGATGGCAGAGCCATGCTATAACTGGTTTCAGCATGAATGGGTCTGCTCGCCCGGGATTCTACCAACCGACAGACAGAAAACCAACGTGAGGTAACAGTGCTTGCATTGTTGCGTTTCGTTTGGTCAGTGAGAACGCCGGAGGGCCTCCTTCCCCTTCCCCAGTAACATAAGTTGTAAACGCACTTGCAACTCCTCTGGTGTCGTTGGTGTCTATGGACGGTGATGATCATTTAACATCAGGTGACCCACCTATTCGTTTGCCTCCTATGATCTATAAAAAAAAAATACAGGTGCAACGATAGCGTTCCTTTCCTAACACATGGTTATGGCTGAGAATAATATGAATATGATTGATTTATGAAGAGGCGTTAATTTGCAGAACTCCATTATAATAACTTAATTTTATGCTATTTTATACTTCCTGCGGGTTTTCATGAATTCAGATCAATGTTCCCTATTCAGATGCGAACAAGCATTGAGACGTGGAAGCATTGAATCAATTCCACCTTGAAGTGCAATGTATCATCCTACAAATTATTTAATTTAAATTTGTTTTACGATCCTAATTGATTCGTGGATATACCGCGGTTAATCTCGGAATGCGATATATCTAAGAGTGACACTATAGCTATCTCACGGGCGTAATATAAGTCCATAGTGAATATTTCTCTTCACATACTTAAAACACAAGAGTACATTGCAAATACGCTATTAACACAACTAATTTAGTACAAAATGTCATTTACTCAGTTTACCCCGACAGAATATAAGCCGCAAGGTTATCAACAGATAGTATTTAAACTGTCAGAAACCAGAGAACGACAAGAGGTCAATGAATAAATCAAACAAAGGAAAAGGAGTTAATAAAAAACAAAATAAAATATTGTTGAGGAGTATAATATATATAATATGTCAGGTCGTGGTATTTAAATATTTATACTTTGACATTAAATGTAACTTGTCATTTGCCAATTTCTCCTTGGATATAACTTGTTCTTCCACTTACTTTACTGTGAATCATAAGGGATCAGTCTATACAGAAAGATATCTGAATATGATTTCATTTTTTGTAACTCATAAAGTTGCGAAAGATTTGTAAAATTTGTGCCAATACTTATATAAGCAAGCGGGTAAAGCTTGTTTACTCTTGTTGACAAGGAGAGACATGTCAAAAATAACTTAAATTCTACTTAGGTAATATTTGCACGGCCCTTGTAAAAGTGATAATATATAAGGATTGTAAAACTATAATTTTAATACAATTTTGAGTATTGTACAAGGAATTAAAGTTTATATTTATAACATAGTAGCAATTGACTGCAGCTTCTTGCAGTCTGACGCTATAAGTTATTTCCATGTAATAATAAAAAAATTGGTAACAGATATCACAAAATTATAGCTTTAAAACGTTTCAAAGATTTCAAATTAATCAATTATTAATAAATGCATCGATTATAACGCTATAAATTGATTATAAAAAATAGTCAATTTTACACGCAACAGCATAATTATCTAGACGTTGCAAAAGCCTAACATATCTGTACTTTTTTCGATTTAAAAAAAAATAATGATGTAGGTGTATAGGAATAACTAGTAAATACATTTCAATTATTTCTAAAAATGCCCGCCTTTCTGTTTGATTAAACACGCGTCACAGCTAAAGTACTAGGTTCATGGTAAAACCTTTTCGGGAAAATCATAAAACATATCTTCGAGTGACATTTAATTTTTGTTACATTAAAATGACGCCACGACTTACCTGACTTACGCGACGTACTTACTAGAGAAAAGTAGATAGTAATTAGATTATTAAGTATTTAGATGAATTTATTAGTTACTGTTTTGACCATCAGGTTTCACGCGGAAAAAGTCGCGGGCACAATTACTATGAATTAATAAAGTCACAGATGGTAATAGGCATATAGGTAATAGATGAGGAGTCACATGATGATCAGTTTCTCCAGTGTTCACCATTCTTATTTGACACATTTCTGTTCCCCATTTTGATATTTTCGTTTCGAACTCACGCGGTACGATGAACCTGACCGGTCTAAATGTATCTATCCGACGCACATCAATCACTTAAATATTTCGTCTTAGTTATATTACGATTCGTTTTGAGGCATTTTAAAGATTTTACCGTTGTAATGGAATTTGCACGCAACAGTTTTCGAGAGAAACGTGTACTTATTTTATTGTCAGTATTTTGTCCCATAAAAATAAGTATATACATAGGGAAATGGTTCTTCAGATATTAAAATTAATTCTATTATAGAATTTTCATTAATTTCAAACTATATTGCGTGAAATAATTGACTTTAAAGGATAAACAAATCTCGGCTTTAAAGTTCAGAACTTTCTAAATGGTAATTCCAATATGGTGTACCTGATCAATGGTAGTTCAACATAAATTTGTAGTCCGGTGAATTTGTTAAGACCTTGCTGGGTCAATAGCGTAATCATTTCGAAAAAAAAAAGTACATCATAAATTAAATAACATACTACCCGACTTAATTTAGATTCACAAAAAAAAACTCCGTAACGCATTCAAATAATCCGTGGCCCCGACTGTTTAACAATGCACCGTTAAGTTTTAATTTACCTAATAAAATAAAAACTTTTATTTTTACGATAGTGTTTCCATGGTCTAACGATTAAGATGTACCTATAACTTGAAACGCAAAGGTCACGGGAGTTCGCTTCCGAGTTTATCTGGCAGACTAGATCTTAAAATAAATGCTGAGTTTTTTGACGGGACCTCAGTCCGTCATATAATGGATTTTATATCTTATTCATAATTTTGTGTTATTTTACTCTATACTGTTATATTTGCAGTGTTCTAAGTAATATAGTTCGGTTACTGTGTAAAAGTAAAGGATGGGAAATAATATAATAGCATGAATTATGAGATGCCACAAAAACTCCATGGAATGTTTTAAATAGGGAGCCGCCATCTTTTTAGAATACTGTAATTATGACAAGATACTTATAATATTATTACCTACTTGATATTGGGAATAATAATACAGACAACCAGTTGCTAAATACACGGTTTAAAAAAAATTGTCGGGTTTCTCAAATATACACAAATTTACTCTATTTAATACTTGTGTTGTAGGAGTGAAACATATAAGTCTTATGATAGGAGAATACTTTATAATGACTCCAAAATGTCTGCTATGTGCTGATATGCCTTTGACAAGAGTATGCAATTTTTGTTGACTACTTTATAATCCACAGTGTTTTTACACCTGCTGTATATGTATATTGTACGAGCATACGACTTAACACATGGGTTATTTTACAATTTTAATTGTTATATTCATTAAGGCAATGCGCTTGAGAATGCCTCTGAATCTAACTTTGTTTTTCATTTAAGTGTTTGTTTCATTTATCGCCTGTTAAATAGCAGTGATGAAAACCTATAATTTCACTGCGTTTA
Source organism: Antheraea mylitta (assembly GCA_014332785.1). Lineage (NCBI taxonomy): Eukaryota > Metazoa > Arthropoda > Insecta > Lepidoptera > Saturniidae > Antheraea > Antheraea mylitta. Next base: position 740,576 of record JACEII010000051.1, on the reverse strand, counting down.
TATTATAATAACGAAAATATTCACGGCTATTGTGTAAAGACGCGTTGTTTTAGCTATAATACCAAACATACGACCTCACATGAAAGCGAGCTGAGGGTTCATTGTTACCTTTGGCACTTTTCATCATTTCAAAAAATTCTACCTTAAAAGCGGAATGCATAAACGACCGAAAATAGACGTGCCTCCTTCTTTTCACATTAACAAGAAGTGTTTTTACGCAGTATTTACTATAATTTGATATATTTGATAAAGTCTATTTTTACATAATGTGTGTACATTTCTAATCAGTAGACGGTAAGTAATTAAAAAAATACCAAAAGGTATTTAATTTATTTAGGAGATATTGAACAAATATTTTGAATCAACTGCGGTCTAGATTATGTTTTGTCAACAATCACGATATAAATAGTTTAATTAGTACATTCTAAACAGCTAACACTTTCAGAATCGAAATATTTGGACATATTATAGAAACGAGCCTAAAACTTTAATACAAAATTCCATCTCAGTATTTAAAATCATAGTTTATTACATCTCCTGGATTCCAAGACCGTCATGGTCTAAATATGTACTAGAAACTGTGACATATTGGTCTTCCCATGTTTCATATTCAGTACAACCAGTAATCATTTTTAGGTGGTTTAAAGTGTTAGGTTTTATAACAAAATCCCAAAGCATATTACAGACTTGCCGGATTGTGACTTTAAGCGTCATGTCAAACGGGTTTTGGTGTCAAAAGGCTATTCTAGAGTGGAGCAATATGTGAGCGATGGAGTCAATAATTGATTCTGTCTGTACATCCATTAAAACGGCTGTGATATGTAATGTACCTAAATGTTAAGATAAACCACATCGAGTTTCTAGCCAGTTCTTGTCGATAATTGGGTTGTCTTACGAACTTATGGTAGTTTTTACGTTCATAAGTACGTTCTTAGGGCCTAAACTGAATAAAGTATTTTTAATTTTGAACTACTCCAATTAACGTGTCCCGTGGAATATATGGACAGTTTCTACTGTGTATTTGTTTCTACAAATCGTCACCATAACCAAACGGTTAGATATTAAACCGTTTGAAATATGAAAAACATAAAAAAAACGTCGAAACACTAAATATAACCAAGGAAAATGTCACCTTAGAAATAGCATACAAAACTGTGAATAGCCGGTAAAAGAGAGCACACACTAAATAATATGTCGGGCAGCGCGAGGCGGGTCGCGGGAGATCGACGACCCACAAACTGTGCAAATAAAACCACACGTAATCTCTGCCTTTCCGACGTACAAGCACAGAAACGCTGTCTGCAAATCGACACTGGTCTACTTCTCTGCATACATCACCGAATAAATCCTCGTAACGCGTAAAATCTATTGATATACCTAAACATCTCCATGTTATCGCTCCAGAAGAGAATTATATCGAGAATCGGAGCCAATCTTTCAATTTAGAGAAATTAGACAACTTTAGTGTTATGTATTTGAAATGTAAATTTCTTTAGGCGGGTTGAGCGGTTTTATTGGCAGGACGAAAATTCATTGTTTTGTGTCAGCGACATGCTATATGCGTAACCGGCCGTATTGCGCTTGTGGCAGACTAGCGACGAGTAGTATAGCGACCTGAACACATATAACATTGATATTGTGCCACTTATTATATGTGTAATTAATCAATAAAATGTATATAGTTATTGTTCGAAGTGTCTATACATGTAAAATCAAACTAATCTTAGTAATTTCAATAAACAAATTATGAAATGTAAATAATTCACGCTAGTATTCATTTAAAAATTCAAAAATGAACACAATTATTCTATTGTTATGTGTTTTCACTTCTGTCAGTAGTCTCTAACTGCCTCGCCATTTTTTATAATCCTAATGTTAATAATTCGACTGTCACTCAATGAAAACATTTAACTCGCAGACTAGACTTCTCTACAATAATTATAGAACATAGCTACAAATCAATTGACACGCTTCTCAAATCGATGACACTTTTTGCGGATTTAATATATATTTACATCGATTAAGAATCAGACGAATATATCTTTTTTGTATAAATATAATTGTGAATATTATATTTAAGGCAAATAATGCTTTCTTAAAACTAATCACGATTGTTACGAAAAACGGAATCTGCTTTTGTTGCGAGGAATGTGCAGTTTTAACTTTGACGTAATCATATAGAAATTACAAATGCACTACATCTTCTTTATATTTTTTGGGGTGTAAGGGGTGTCGAGTAACATCTTGAGACTTGAGACACCCAAGCCAACCTCACCTGCACGTGGTGCACCCTGCTGATCAACGAACGAGGCAATGGCGATAGCGGGGTGGTAGGGTTTTACAGCCCGATTGGGTCGCAACCACCATTTACATGGCGAAAAAGCCCGTCATAGTGACTCGCTTCTGCGCGTCGCGTTTCGGGATCAGCCTGTGCATATCCAGTACCGGGCGACTTTCGTTATTATAGCCGGCATGACAGCGGCGTCCGACAATAGATGATCTGTCTCTCGGTGGTCGCCACTGTTTTTGGATTGTACTATGCTTACCATCAGGCATAGTGCAGTCACTTTGTCGTGCATCAATAAAAAAAAAAAATTATGCGTAAAACTATTCGGTGCGTGTGTATGTGACTGAACTCTTCCTAAACGGCTGGACAAAGTTTGATTTTTTTTTGTGTGTGTTAAGGTGGAATCAAGAATGTTTTACATTTACAATTTGACCCGGTAAGGGGCGTTGTGGGCTGATTTAAGGATTTTTTATAATATTCAGGGCAGGACAACGTCTGCTGGGCCCGCTATTAGATATATGTAACTATAATGCAAATAGATATAGGAACCTCGATTTTTGTATAATTAATACAATAAGATATCGATTCCAATATCAGAAAGCAGTTATTTCCTGTATCAATACATAATGCAAAACAAAGTCCTCTGCCACGTCTGTCAATCTGTCTATCTGTTCGCGATAAACTCAAAAACTACTGATCGGATTTTCATGCGGTTTTCACTAGTAGACAAACTAATACATTAGGACAGTATAGGTATATAATTTACCAAGGTTTTTCTTATTATCGGGACGGAACAACGTCCGTCGGACTCGCTGGTAAAAATATAGTTCGCCCCAAACTGTAAACTCAATATGGATTGACGACGAAGATAAAAACAATGGACACCAAATGTAGGCTAAGGAGCCATTCGCACCGACTGTGTCCGCTAATGTGACTCACTTATACAATGCATTTTCACAGTAATAAACTATGCATCGAGGAATGTAGTTGTACACGCACGTGCCACAATTATAGGGAAGTAGTTATTGAATAAGTCACATGACGATTCAAGCTCACTTAGAAACGACGGTATCTGTTTTATTAAGGTCATGCTTTGGCAAACGTAAGGGACCGTCCGCTAATTATGTGAGGCGTTTTTGAGGTTTTTGATAGTTTTTGGAAATGTTTGTCTGTCTGTTTGTTTAAATACGTATCACTGCTAAAGTACTGCGTTGACGATAAAACCTCACTAAGAACATTATAAAGCATATCCTCGAGTAGCATTGTATTGGTTTCATTAAAGTCTGTTCACTTTATAGAAGTTATTGTAATTTTAATAACGACCCGAATTAAGTACGAGACGGAAATACATAAGTAAATGTACTATATACATTCCGATGATTTTATTTGTCACAGTCTGGACCGGACACTGAACTGCAGTCTTGTTTACCTATTTAGGTTTATAAAAATGAGCTATAAGTCATTTATTTCGTTCTTGGTGTTCTCCTTAGAATATGTTCGCATTTTATCAGAATAAATTTCTATAAAAATATTTACAAAATAATCCAATTCCACACTTAGCGATTGTGTAAATTACTCGGAGGCATGATATTATTAGACAGGAAGACCATCAATTTTAACTAAATTACAGTTGTCGACCAAAAACTCGAGAACAATAGCTTAGACACGAAGAGTTTTTGCACGAGGGAATTTTGACGCCTTATTCTGAGAAGTTTACTCATTGTTTTTCTGCACTAATAAACTATTTATAGATTGTTTCCCGCAAATTGGTGCGTTACACGTCTCAGTACTGACCCGAGCTGATGGCACAAAATGATACTATAAGGATAATAATTAATATTTTTCTGAGTTGTCATTATGTAGAGTATTATTTTGCCCCATGCTTAGTTCGAAGAGACTAGTAGGTACTTATAAAGCTTTGTGAGACAATCTTCGTATATGTCCATTCGATCTTTTAGGTTCGATGGAGGAGTTTGCCATGAAATCATTTGATAATTTTGTCAAGAATATGATCATTAACCTTAAGGCATTTGACTTTTTATATAATGCTCATGGAAAGCGTCAAAAGAAAAAGATGTGCACAATACTCGTATGAAATTGCGATCACCCCTCTCTCGCTTTATATTGCTAATTCCAAATATATTTATACGAAACCAACAAAATTGAAAAAAATAATATCATTAATAGCATTTTTCAAAGTCAATGTGGCCACAAAGCGATTTATATATAAAAAGTAGAAAATTTTTTAGCCCTAATTCTCTAAAATTCTAAAGCAAGACTAACGTAGTTATATGAGATCATTCAACTAATCTAATATGCAAACCAAATCCACAATAAACGTTGCAACTTGTGCAAGATTTTACTTATCCGGTAGTTTAGTAGATTACGCGTCATCTATAATTTAGATGTTAAGCTAAATATTGGTAACCACCATCACACAACTGTTGGATCATTTTATTGGCATTCGGCATGTTAGATTGAGCTCAATTATTTACCCCACAGTGATTCGAGTCTGCCACTTTAGTCATACACCGTGACCTCTAACAAGAAACTAGGATGCAGCTCAAAATATGATACACTAAAATTTCAATAAACAGAATACGGTCTCGCGCGACGAGTTGAGCGACCCGAACAAAATCGAAGCCTTTTCGACTCATTCATTGAATAAAATAAAAAGGAAACACATATTGCTGCTCCATTGTAAAGAAAAATATTTATTGTTATTGCGAAAACTGGTCCTTACGACCCGCGTCGAGCCCTGATTGAACCGAAACGAGAGAAAGTTGCCTATACTTCCTGTATACAGTTAGACCTCTTTCGCGACTTTTACGTTTGTGAATATTTTCATTGGTATTTATTCGCAATATGGATAAACTTATGGGAGAATTTATTTATTACAAACATCTATATTCCCTTTTTTATTTTGGAAATAATTTTTTTAAACACTAGCTGATCCGATACCGCCTCAATTTCAGTAAAGGTTGTATTCATTTATTAGACAATTAAATTCAGCTTTTTATTAAAACTAGTGGGCGCCTAGTGGTCGACATTCGACCATAATTATTTGATATTTTAAAGTTTGAACTTTATTAGGGTTCCTTTGTCAAAGGGTATACTTCTATAATCCAAGGTCTTCATCATGGCTACTCAGTTATTTGCCATGATCTTTAATTATATAAACATTTAAAAAATCTATGTGTAAATGAAAATTGAAATTAATTATAAATTTGAAACAAAAATTACGTGGTAAAGCTCTCAAATTTTAAGCAAACATAACTTTACGAAAATAAAGAAATTTATCGCAATCCATGACACAATTTTCAATTAATTTTACAGGACGCCATGGGTGGGTAGTATTTCTGGGTGAAATTGAATTAAATGTGGTCTGTTCATTATGAGAAATATTGATATGCCCAGTATCATCGTTTGGAAAAGTAATGGCTGCACAACACAATCAAATGGTGAATCCAAGATAAAGATGTTTTTAATACTACCATTAGCTTTTCAAAATAGATTCTTTTTTGTTGCTACATGAGGTTGAATGGTCTAAGTCATGGATTACTTTTATGAACAAAATTCTTATTTTGATTATATAAAGTATTATTTGACTCATTTTTATATTAATTCATCATTTGAAGTGAGTTCACCATGAAAAATATTAAACATTACAATAATAGTTATATGATATAATATCATTGTTGAATGTAGGATGAAAAATAATAATTGCAACGTAAGAGTTAAAAAATACATATAGTCGAGCATAGCAACCTACTTCACAACCTTTTTTGAAGTCATTATTGACGGCTTTCAAAATGTATTTTTTATTTACATGTGTGTATATGTTGTGTAAAATTCAAGCAGTAGTGTGAGTAGTGCATATTTAAATTAAGTTAATGTACTTCTAAAGCTTTTTATATAAAATAAACACCTTTCTGCACTTCTCTGCCATATAAACTTTAAGTATGCCAAATTTCAAGTTCACCCGTTTACGGCAAATAGGTTAAGAAGGGGTACAATTTTTTTGCTTCACGTATTAATATATAGATAAAGTGAAACTCAAATAAATGAAGTCCAGTAAATGTTCCAAAATCCAAATAATGATACACAGACAAAAAAATCACCGAGATCAGACAATCCATTCCCGAGATATAATCACTGATTTAACTGACACATATGTTCCTGAGAAAATGAACTGTCGTCATAATTTTTACTCCGTGAACGTTCCTAAACTTTTTATAGTTGGTCTGCTGTGCAACAGAGATAAATTCAACGAATAAAAAATCATAAAAATCGGTCCAGCTATTCCTGTGTTATAAAAAGCGTAAATAAAGTAACTTATAATATACGAGTATATAAATTTATTCTTTAGATATTTTATATAAATTGTCACTATTATAGATATAATACACAAACGGATGGTCGTACTGCTGTTGAGATAAAGTAAGTCCAAAGTTCTTTTCCTCATGTGCTGTAACAGACTGCATGTTTCTTTATTACTTCATATGTACCTTACTATAAACATCTAATAATAATAGATATTTTGGAGTAGTAGTTAATACTACAATAAGCCAAAGTGATTGGATTCCCAATTTAATACTTACAAACAACTTAATTTTGTGTGATGGATATAATTGTGAATTACATGGAGCAGTACTCTGTACATATGTATAATTTATTAGCTGTGTTATTACCACAGTAAATCTATATGTAGATTGAAATCAGTTACCCACATATAAAATCTTGTATAAGACAAAATTGTACAAGTGTTTTATATAAGAGACAATATACAAAATTGACATGGGTAAGTTACACATATAATTGATGATATTTTTTTTACAAGGTTACAGTTACAATAATATACAATAAAACTAAAAGTGATTATTTTTATTTTTTCTTATATATATCTCTTCAATTGGTATATGTTTACCATTGACATATAAAAACCCAAGATGCACAGTCTCGAATAAAAGTAGCATTCAAAACCCGTCCGCAAAAATATCCAATATGCATACATGGTTATAGTTATGAGATAAACATATAATTTTTCAAATTTATTCGTACATGAATGATTTAAAGTAGTTTTTACAAGGATTATTTGAAATGACAGCATAATCGAAAATTATGCACTCATTTATGTGTGCTGGCTGTAAAGGTTAAATGCATCTTGATTTTTTTTATATCAGTGATATATACTTAATCTTGCCTCAATGTTGGTTTAATATACCCTTGTAAATTATTCTTAGAAAAATATAAAAATTAATCTCTAATGTATTTGCATTTCTATTACTTTCATAATTTGACTAATTACACTTTCACATTAGCACTTTAACAATAAATAGCGGTTATTTATTGTACATATGTTTGTTAATTCCAATCAGTCAAGTTTTGATGATGGAGCGTTCAATAAAGTATTGACTAGTTATGATTAATTATAGTAGTTCACTGAACTATTTGGTATCAAAATCTATAAATATTATAATACAGAGTCCTCAGAGCATTTAAGAATATCTCAATATTTGCTTCAATTATATTATGGGGTTAAAACATTTGACATAATAGAAGTCAGAGTGAGGAGTATACCAGCAAAGTACCTATAGGAGATTTTGACCTTTCAATAGCAATCCTAAGCTATTTTTTTAGATAATCCCTAAAATGATTGTGGTGGTTACTACTAAGATGCTAAGAGATATCTTAAGCCAAACTGATAGAGATGATAGGATGTTGAAAATATAAAATCAAAAATATTTTATTCAGTTTAGGCCCTAATAAGGCATTTATGAACATCAGAAACTAATACTGGATTGGAAAACAACCCAGTAATCGCGAAGAACCAGCAAGAAACTCGATCTAGTACATGGACATGTACATTGCATCCAGCACAGAGAGGAGTCAATTTTAGACATCACTATCGTTCACATACTGATCTACTGTATATCTTTTAATCTTTAATATCCTTTTACACCATAACCCGTTTGACATGGTGCTTAAATTTACAGTCCGGCAAATGGGTAACATGCTTTGGGACTTTATTGTAGAACTTAAAACTATTACTGGTTTTGCTAAATCTGAAACATGGAGCAACCAGTTTATTACACTTTCTAGTAAGTATTTAGATTATGCCAGTCTTTTACTAAATTAAGTACTTTAAAGTTTTTGCAGACATATATAATAAGAATAAGATCATTATTACGATGTTGTATCTAAATTAAAAATATTAATAAACTAGCAACAATTAAAGTAAAATAAAATTTGCTATAATTGAAATCAATTACTTACCCCAATAAATAAAAATTACATGATGATCACCAGTCAAAACATTATCAGACAAGAAATTCATATATATATATATAGGTCTTTTCTTCAGACAAGAAGAAATAAGAAGCCAAAAACTTTTTTGACTGGCATAATAGTTTGTACTTTAAAAATGAAAAATTCTATTTTTGAAATTGTAATAAGGAATAAGTTTTACAGACATTTTGTTGAAATTTATACAAAATTAAACAATCATTACATTTATAGTTTTGAAGGGAATCACAATAAATGTTGGTATAGAGAGTATTACATTAAACCTACAGTCATTAGGTTAGAAAAATAATTACACTGGATTCTACTAAATAATTATTCCTTTTACGCAGTCTTGTCAGGTAAATATTTATGAATATGTTTAGAAATATGTAACAATTGTGCAGAAAAAAATCTTACCTTTTTGAAGACATTTCCGTCATTTTTGCAGTATCACCTTCACTGATCACGTTTAATATTTACAAAAATAAAAGTTCATTATTTTTACACTATATATAAAGTAATCTTAGTACACATTTGCATTAGGTAAACTTACACTAACCCTAATTATATAAATACCGCAAAAGATCGCTAGAATCTACACACGCACAGGCACTTCTGAGTTTTTTATAAAAGAGCACAGATAAGTTATACTTATCTGTATAAATATCACATCAACTGTCACACAGAACTGTCAAACCGTAAATAAAATACGTTCCCATCCACGGAAGAACATTCCGAGTTTCCTTAACACAACTATAGAAAATAAAATGAACAAGTAAGATATACTATTATTTAATATAATTTTATATCTATAATAATTTAACGGCAGGTAATATTATCAAAGAAATAGTGTGAGATGGTCGACGGCGGTTATCATCTTGTATTAATATGATTTACGAAGGGCCGTTAGTTAATGTTCCGAAAAGTAAATACAGGTACCTACATATTTTTATTATTTTTTAATATTTGTAAAAATATATATCATTTATTAGGTAATATGTAATTTTGGATAACTTTTACGGTTAACGGAACGTCTCACGTCGTTGCTATGGTTGCCCCAATGATAACAAACACATGGCCAATCAATGGACGTATTCAAAATCTTAGTGTTTACTGTCACTCTGTCAAGTTGTAATGCAACCGCGAAAGACCATTCTTTATTGATTAAACTTTCGTAATTAGTCATATATTAAATGTAAGGGTACATTTTAGTAACTGTTTAACTCAAGCGAAATGTTCAAGAACACTTTTCAGTCCGGTTTCTTGTCAATTCTTTACAGTATAGGAAGCAAACCTTTGCAAATTTGGGACAAGAAAGTACGTAATGGGCACATAAAAAGAATTACTGATAACGATATACAAAGCTTAGTGCTAGAAATTGTCGGCACCAACGTGAGCACCACTTATATTACCTGCCCGGCCGACCCTAAGAAAACTCTCGGAATCAAATTGCCGTTCTTAGTGATGATAATAAAAAATCTCAAAAAATATTTTACATTTGAAGTTCAGGTGAGGACTTTAATATTTAATAATAACTATCTTGCACAATGCATAACTTTACATAAAAGGTTTTATGACATAACCTTAAAATGTTTGTTTACAGGTTTTGGATGACAAAAATGTACGCAGAAGGTTCAGAGCTAGTAATTATCAGTCTACAACTAGGGTAAAACCCTTCATTTGTACTATGCCCATGCGTCTTGATGAAGGCTGGAATCAGATACAGTTCAACCTAGCTGATTTTACTAGGAGAGCATATGGCACAAACTATGTTGAAACTTTAAGAGTACAAATACATGCCAACTGTAGAATCAGGAGGGTTTACTTTTCAGATAGATTGTACTCTGAAGATGAATTACCTGCTGAATTTAAATTGTTCCTTCCAATACAAAATAAAGCTAAAACTGCTGTAGCTACATGAAAAAGATAAATCCAAAGTTGTGTTCATTAATTAAAAGTATTTTTAAGTTTATTTTGCTTTTGTATTAATAAATATACATTTTCTTTACATATCAAGTTTTCATGTTTGCAAAATTATGTTAATAATTTAAAATAATACTAGAAATAAAAATTAAATGTTTTACATTTACTGTGTATGTTATGCCCATAGTATTAACTACTATTTTAATTATGTCATAGCAGGCAAATGGACAGGTTGGTCACCAGATGTTAAGTGATCACTACCATCCATAAACACCAACAACACCGGAGGAGTCGAAAGTGTGTTGCCAGCCTGTGTTGGTGGGGATGGGGGAAAGGAGTGGGAAGGTGGTCTTCCGGTGCTCTCACTGACTGAAAGAAACTCAACAATGCAAGAGCACTGTTACTTCACGTCAGTTTTTTGTGAGGTGGTACTACCCCTTACGAGTGGAACCATTCATGCTGAAACCAGTAATAGCATCACCATGACACTATCACTTAACATTACATAACATAACAGTATATTTATTGCTTCAAAACATAAATAAATTACACAATATCAGTTATAGGACCTCAGAAAGTGACAATAAAATAATACATAATAAAAGTTCCTGTTAACAGTTTACTAACGTATAGAGGTATATATAGAATCTGAGCGACCAAGCCTAGCTCGGTTCTTTAAAAAACATTTCTAAATTAAAATAAACTGTTAGGTTTGCCTCACAAAATTAGCCATTTTTCTCATTAAAAAAATATTAAAATAAGATATCTCTTATAATTATAATTATTTATTTAATTACAATAAATTGTTACGTTTGTCTTACAAAATTATCTTTTTTTTTCAAAAGAGAAAAAAAATATATACACTCTGATTCGAACTGGGGTTACACGGATTTTTGAAGCAACCGATTTTCATCTGAGCTATTTTTGTTTTGACAGCGGCGACGAAATTTACCTTCATATTCTACGTATATTTTTTCATTGCCTGAAATCTCAGTTATAAAAGTTTTTATGAATAAAATCTAGCTAGATCGATTTATCGTCCCTGAAACTACCTACATACTAAATTTCACGGATATAGATGACGTCGTTTCCGAGATTCTGAATATATAAAAATATACAAGAATTGCTCGTTTAACGGGATTAGATATAGTTGCATGTCCGCTTTATAGATTTAGTTATCCATGACACAGTTTAGGTTATATATTTACTCTGAAGTAATATTTGTAATGTAGTTGTAACAAACGATTCCTGCTACACTAGGTATACCAAAAAACAATGTTATTTTTTGTTTTCAGCCCAAAAATCTCAGATTTCCCAACTGTTGGGAAACAAAACTCACTTGGGATATCTTCTGAGATATTTTGGACTGAGAGCCAAAAATAAATATCATCGTTTTTTTATCACAGTCTAATATTTATATTCAAAACCAACAAGCAGCTACACTGAATTATTCTGTTATAGTTAATTCATACCCATACAATTTAGATATAAGTTGTATATAATCAAAGGCTTCAAATTAAGTAGCACGAGTATATTTGTAGGTATATAAGGAAGGTAGGTAGGTACTACAAATAACATAATTATGTGGAAGTACATCCTTTTAAACTTTTCTCAAGCGTCAGCGGTTGTAATTTATTTAAGATCATAGTACGATTATTCAGCATTATTTCTTGTTGACATAATTAAAATTTATATTTCAATTTTGTTGTTATATGGTTTATATACACCTATTGAATTGTTTTTTTATTTTGACAAATACAATAAAATATTTTGTAACAGCTAATTATCAATTGTTATAATGACGATGTAGTAGATTTAGTAGTAATTACTCATATTTCACTCTGATTACAGTCATAAGCTTGGGTTAGCGCATAATGCGTGAAAAGTTTAATACAGAACAAAGTGTAAATATTATTATTTGAATCTAAAATTGGCATTTATTTATCATTACATTGTCTCAATGTTAAACGCATCATACATTACATCATGTCTAATTATTTGTTTTGAGTCTATATTCACAAAAAATATCGATATCTAAATTGTCATTCATATTAGCTCTTGTCACGTCCCTGTTTCTTATCAAATTAAGATGGCGTTGATTAGTGCAAGGATTATTTTTTCTTTATTTATTTTTAATATAATAAGTAGAAAATGTAATGCAGATGATATAATAGGATGCGGTGGATTTGTAAAAAGTCATGTAACCTTGGATTTCTCTAAAATTGAAATTGGGTTGTAAGTTAACCTATATACCTATTATGTTTCACTGAAATTCACAATTTTCCTTTGCTATTACTATACTATATTATAATGTAGTACAACGTGATTATGTTGTCTTAAATTTCAGCACGGCTAAATTTAGTAAGGTATTTAAGTCACAAATTTGGTATTTTTAGATATACTAAGGAAGGCGGACTCAAGGAGAAAACAGAATGTGCTCCAACTAACGGATATTATTTCTTACCTTTATACGAAAAAGGAGAATACGTCTTGAAGGTGCATCCACCAGCTGGATGGAGTTTTGAACCTTCTTATGTAGATTTAACTGTTAACGGAGCCACAGATCCATGTTCCACTGGGCAAGACATTAATTTTGCTTTCAATGGGTTTGGTATCACAGGGAAAGTTATAACTGCTGGACAGAAGCAAGGCCCGAGTGGCATTGCTGTGGAGCTGGTGAATGATAAAGGAGAAATGAGGAATACTGTCACAACTGTTGGTGGGGATTTCCATTTTACTCCTGTCATACCGGGAAAATATACTGTCAGAGCATTCCATCCGAGGTTAGTACACTGTCTACTCTTTGTCTGTTATTTTAAATAAATATTCTACATAAGTTCAATGTGATTGTTGTCCAGTTATATTTCTAAAATTGTTATGTCCTCCTTTTATTTTGACAATTCATCATAAAAAAAATTATCAAGAGCTTAAAACATTATATCATTATCTTTACTAACTAAATATATTAGAATTACAAATCAACACCCTTCAACATAAATCTATTATATTTAGATATAAATCTATTATATCTAAAACAAGCACTATAAAATAATATAAAGCGTAAGCAGAAATCGCTAATTACTACAAACTATTTCAAAAATGATCAGAATAGGAACTATTTGTGCAAGGTTTAGGTGCATATGACATTTGTAATCTACATTTTTTTTTTCTATAGGTGGAAGTTAGAGCCATCAAAAGCAGTAGTTCAAGTAAAAGAAGGGAACACAGCCTTGCCTATTGGTGTTCTAGCTGTTAAAGGTTTTGATGTCACGGGATCTGTCAGTTCCTTTGGTAGTCCTATTGGAGGGATTTATGTGTTATTGTATTCCAAAGAGGTGGGTTGAACATATGTTAATTGTCTATTCAAATTTATTATTATGTGTTTATGTTGTGTTATTGATTTCATACTCTCCTACTTTTGATGGGAACCATGTGATAATGTAATAGTGTAATGTAGAATTTTTAAATTAAAGACTTTTTAAACAGGAAAACCCAAAGTTTCGTGTGGAAGGTTGCAACACAGCTCTTATGCAGGGTGTACCTGACTCTCCAATTTGTCACTCTGTCACTGATGCTTCAGGAGAATTCAGTTTTGGCCTTGTACCTGCCGGAGAGTATAAGCTATTGGCGTTGTCAAAACCCCCTGGACAGGTGGCTGTCACATATAACATAAAACCAGAGACTATTCAATTCACAGTTCGACATGACAGTCTCTTTATTAAAAATGCTTTTGAGGTAAGTGATGCAATTAGTTTACAACTGCTTTATAATTACAAGTAAATACAAGTCTTGTCATGATTAATTTTGATGATCAATATACAATTTATTAACTTTTGCTGGCAGCTTAACTTGCAGTAATGTAGATATAACTTAACCCTCTGGATAAAATTTCTTCCGCATGAATGGTAACTTATATGTTCTCTGTACCTTTCATAAAAAAAATGTATTGGTCACAAGAGATTGATGTAATTTACATTAACATGAGTTAAGCTATGAGCAATTGATAGTAAGAAAAGGTTGGCTGATAATTTGTCAATTTTGTACAAAATTCTATATAATGTACAAATTTAAAGTCTTGCATGTGAATGTCTTTCTATTAGGAATGAAATCAAAATTAGAAATACTTTATTTAATGTAGGCCCTAATAATGGTCTCATGAATGTCAACCTATCAGTTCAGAAAACAACCCAGTGAATGAGAAAAACCAGTAAGGAACTTAACCTGTATATCTTTCTAACATACTGCTACAACTTTGTACAACTTTAACTGTACAAATTTAATTGGTTTCTTATATGCAGCTTCATCATATTTATGTTGTTATATTTTTTACCTATAATTCACTTTTTATTGTTTATACTCTGAATATTAGTGAAAACAAAATCATTGCTAGATTAAATATATGTACAAGTTGTATACTTTTGTCTTTGATGTGAACTATTAAACCTTTAACAAGAAATTTTATATTGGCACATGTTGAATAGATGCATACTAACAGCAATATCTGCTCCATGAAAAAGTAATGTTTTTTTTTTTATTATTTTATTTTTGGCAACCAATCCTGCAGTTTATTACTGCCATTGTTGAGTATATAATAATGTTCTAACAAGACGGGGTCTCAGGATTCATGCTCCATGGTATTTTTTTCCATCCACTTCACTTGTGCACAATAACCAAACTACATTATGTAAAATGCCAGCAATATTACAAAATATAAACTGTAATAACATAAGATTATGAATCTATTTTTTTTCGTACTGACTACACTATTGACCTAGCAAGGTCTTAACAGTTTCACTGCATTACAATTATGAATAAAATATGAAAGCCAGCATATAACAGATTAGGATTCAGCCAACACCTCCGAACATTATGTTACAATTTCCATCAGGTGACAGGGTTCACAGTAGTGGGTTCTGTTGTAACATCTGTTGGTGGCAACGGTATATCGGGTGCTCGTATCCTACTGGATGGGGAACCCTTTGGAAATACAGATGCCACAGGAAAATTTACATTACCCAATCTTCAACCAGGAGTCTATACACTTGGAGTGCAGCATGGTGAGTAGGCCTAATAATAAATTCCTATGATACTGCATTAATTAGAATAAATTCAAATTACGGAATAATTGAGTAACGAAAGATGGTCTGTGAAATGACAGTATAATGTTGTTCTTATTTTGATACACATAAAAAAATTGAGTGTATTTTTATATATGCACCTATCTAGAGTAATACGTCTATCGCGTGTATAAAAATGATTGGTTTTACATGTTTTAACTATTTTGATTGAAATTAACATTCCAAATGACGAAATTTAAACATATGAATCAGTTTTAAGAAATAATACACACAAATTATATAAAATAAAATTTATACTAAAGTAAATGGTTTTAAAAGAAGCTATTTATCAGATTATGTATTGGAGGGATAAGCATTTAAAACATTTACGGTGTTATTATAAAAAGTTAAATACGTATTAAATAATTGCTTTAAAAAGGTTTCATACGAAATGCACCGTGCTCGCACGAGGCTAGTTCGCGTTATCTTTTTTTCGCAAGTTTAACCTAATCTAACCAAAGCGAGACAAAAGAGCAAGATGGTGAACATTCAGCGTTCGCGGTGCATTTGAAACATAATCCCTTTAAAGCAAGTACTCAATATTTTTTTTATAAAATAAAAGTTTGACGGGATTTTATTTACGTATGCTTTTAGTAGAAATCGTAATAAATGTGTGCAGAACTCAGGTGCATAAGAGTTTGGGAAAGACTGAGAAGTGAGAACGCAAACTGTACCCTAACTCTTCCGAGCTGCTCCGTAATTACCGTTTTCAGCTAAAACTTAACTTCATGGTGTGTTACATCCGCGCGCACAACTTTTGTTTTCAAATAAAACTGATTTCATTGTGTGTTGAAACGGGACTCGAGCGTAGTTTATGTTTCAATCTTATAATTCACTTTTAACATTATCTGCTAATGCGATGAAAGTTGTATAGTTTCTAAAAATATAACGGAAGTACTATAATATGTAAAGGAAGTGACGCTAATCTCTGTACATTCACTAAAAACAAATGTGACTGGGTATGTTTTGTAAAAATGTGTACCATTAACAGATGAACCAAATCGAGTTCCTCGCCGGTTCCTCTCGATGACTGATCTATCTTTCTGAACTGGTGCGTAGCTTTGACGTCCATAAGCGCCCCTCTCGAGGCCTAAATTGGAGAAAGCATTACTGGAATACTCGAATGATTGTGGTAATAAAGGGAAGAGATGTGATGAAAATAGAGGATGTCGATTGATTCCAGAGCAGTGCGAGTTTGAGGAGAGGTCGGTGAGCGTGACGAGCAGTGGTCCTGTGCAGGCGCCGGCGGTGCGCGCGGCGCGGTGGCGGGTGTGCGGCGCCGTGACGCCGGCGGACCCGCGCGAGGTGACGCTCGCCTCGGACGCGGGGCCCACGCGCATACAGAGGCTCACACCCGACGACACCGGTTATACTTACATATACTTTATGTTCTCCATTGTGTCTTTCTCATATTGCTGTCCTTACATTTCAAACTGAACGTAATCCAATCTCACCCGATCCACTCCTCATGATAACAACACACGAAAATAAAGTAAAAACAAAATGGATTAAATACAACATTAACAAAAATACCGATTATGTTTTTAGTTTTAATACTGATTTGTTTAACATTTAACAATTTTTAAAAATTCTTACATCTGCTTTTGTCAGGTAAATGGTGCACATATTTACCATCAGGAGTGTACACAGCTAAAATAGAAGTAACCGAACAAGAGCAAAGAGAGGGTCTTCAGTGAGTATTTAATATAATTCTAATAAACTACTCGAATTTCTAACATTTTATAAATTCAGTTTAGGCATTCATAATACGAAACGTAAACTGTCTCTTTCTTTCTATATTTACTAACTTATATCTCCCTCTCAACATTTCGTTTGCCTCGCCCTATCACACGTTTTCGTAACGCTCCCGTGTCGCATTCACCAGTTTAATCCCCAAGTCAAGCATGCGTAAAGATGTTTTACTTCAAAAGAGGGCTAAAAAGAAATGACTCGAGCGTGTGTCACGTTCAGGTTCTACCCGGTGAGCCAGAAGGTGTCTGTGGGTCACGGGCCGGTGTCCGGGGTAGTGTTCTCGCAGCTGAAGGGTCGGCTCAGCGGCACCGTTGAGTGTGAGCCTCCCTCTGCTTGTGAGGGGGTGCTCGTCACCCTCCGCCCTCTCTCCCCCGAGGGCGGCTACGTGGGACAACCCCTCACCACACATGCTAAGGGTCAGTAACCCTACTTACACCTCTCCACGCATTATTCCACCCTATTTCTAGTCACCCTTAAATGTTATAGTGGTATTACTTTGTTTCTTTTATATCCCTTCTATCAGTTCCATCTAGATAAGTGAAAATTGCAGTGACTGCTTACCCTCTGGTGAATAAGGCAAACATTTGCAGAAAGCTCTTTTTATTGTAAAGACCAGATTGGACTGGTTTATTTTTCATTATGTTCACAGTTCTAAAATTAAGTCAGTATCATGTGGATAAATCTTAAATTTTATATTAATTTTTTTTATTTCATAAATTTCCATTATTAATCTTATATCTAATTTAATCATACTTCTTTTATATTTTGGTTATTTACAAAAGTGAAGTGTGGATTTGATATAATATGGAAGATAATTTTTGAGAATAAAAAAATCCCTGGAAACTTCTAATAAAGAGGCACAAATTGGAAAACACTAAAGTCATCAGAAGATAAAGTAAATAGTTACAGTTACGTCTTTGTTTTACTTGGTTGCCTAATCGTTAACTCTACATTAAAATGAAAAAGATTATTATAATGTGGATTAATGTATGAATGATAGTGATGTCTGGAACTAACTCGTCTCTCTCTCTTTATGCATAGACTAAAAAAGATTTTTTTATGTCTAATGTATTGTAAATTTATATATATTACAAAAATGAACCAGATGGGATTTTCCTGCTGGTTCTTCTCTATGAGTAGGTTGTTTGTCTGAATCAGTGGTAATATTGACACATTCATTGAGTGCCTTTTCAGGAACTAAATTGTGTTTAATGTACTTTTTTTATTTTGATTGTGTTTATTTATGTTATGGAATAGCAAATAAATATTCAGAGATAGTAGGTGGTCTCTGTAATCTATTGTTATGTATGACCGATCTGAAAGGAATTATAGTTTTGAAACCAAAAAAGTATGTCTCTTTGGTTTGGGGCACAGACGTGTGAATTGCGGTGGTTTTTTTTTTATTGAAGCACGACAACGTGACTGCACTATGCCTGATGGTAAGTATAGTACAATCTATAAACAGTGGCGACCACCGAGAGACAGATTACCCATCGCTGCTCGCCGTTGTCATGCCGGCCATAATGACGAAAGTCACCCGGTACTGAATATGCACAGGCTGATCCCGAAACGCGACACGCAAAAGCGAGTCACTATGACGGGCTTTTTCGCCATATTCATGGTGGTTGCGACCCAGTCGAGCTGTAGTATTTGCAGTAAGAATGGGTATGAGGATATTGTTATAGCAGTGGGTTAGGTGAGTTGCACGGGTGTATTGTGTGTGCAGCGGGTAAGTACGAGTTCGTGGAGGTGGTGGCGGGCAGCGTGGAGGTGTCGGTGGGAGGCGCGCGGCTGTGCTGGGCGGAGTCCCGGCACAACGTGCCCGTCGCACACAAGCACACGGCGGTGCCCGCCTTCCGTCACACCGGGTACCCGCTGCACGTACACTCCACGCATCCTATCCAGGTACCTCATCTCATCACCCACTCTCATCATGTTTGTCCATCATCAACTCCGAAACTACTCAACCAGTCTTCACGAAACGTTACCATTTGTATTTCGTTTAATGTCCTAAATATATTTTTATTCAAAGGTGAATGATTGTCAATGTTGATTATTGTAATTAATTGTTAAGTTTCATCACACTCGAACAGATGGCGCTTTAAATTAGTTTGTTCACAAAAAACTGTAAGACCAAATAATATAGATGGTAGCGCCACAAAAATATTTTATCATAATTTTAACTCAACATGTAATAACTGAGACTCAGCAACATCTAGCGGCGTTAAATAGTCATCTATATAAATACAGTAACAAAACTTATTGATACATTTCAATCAATTTTCTTAATTTCACTTCTCATGCACTTAATTCTTATTTAAGGAATAAATAATCACACTAACATCATTCCATATAAAGTTATTTAAGTTTTAAGAATTTTTACATGTAGTACACGTTCAACTTTTGCAATAAACAGATGAACCAAGCATAATACATGAAATATATTGTCAAATTAATATACATTGCATACACAGTCACCAGTATCAAATTGTGTTTATACGGTATAAGATTAAAAGTATTTACACATAACAAATTACTCACTTTTCATAATATATACTACATTATAATCTACTTCAAAACTTTATTTTATTATATGTTCGAAATTTTTTCCAGTAAAACAATCACAAAAAGTAATTACGGCATTTAAAAAAAAAATCGTGCTCAAACAGTACTCACTTGGGAAACAAGAAATCTCATTCTATTAAATTAGTCTAAATTTAAATAAAAAAAAAGTCTATATTGTCTACACGCACAAATTCCGCAATAGATTGTTCGCGCACTGGGGTAGAAGTTTCGGATAGTCTAAGAGCCAGTGAATGCCAGATCTTCTTTATTTTTGTTGTCATAGAAACTAGATAATGTCAATAAATCTAATACAGTTTTTAATAACACAATTAACTCGCAGTACATGGAATGTTATTTTGTTATCATATAATTATTTTTAATATAATTTCAAAGTATAATAGAAGATTACCTCCAGGTGGAATATAGCAGCAAGAGATCTAAAGGCGTGCTGGAAGTAGCTCGTGGTGCGAGTCAGCACTGTGTGCAGTACGCAGAGACCTACACCCTCACTCCCATAGGCTGTCACAAGTTCGAGCCTGCGCAGGCTCAAGTTGACACCTCCGCTGAAGAGCCAGCTGTAAGTCTATATTATTTTTCTTAATGCATATTTAGATGTATTAGAGATGGAGATTAAATCTCTAACCACTAAGTTATATTTAAATTTATTTTTATTTTCATCTCGAGGGTATGGAACAGAAAACAACCTTTGCGTGCGACGATTTATTTCAAACTGAAATGTGCGGTACAATGCTTTATCTATACTAATATTATAAAGCTGAAGAGTTTGTTTGTTTGTTTGGTTGAACGCGCTAATCTCAAGAACTACCGGTCCGATTTGAAAGTTTCTTTCAGTGTGAGGTAGCTCATTTATCGAGGATGGCTATAGGCTACATATCATCACGTTAAAACCAATAGGAGCTGAGCACTAATGAAGAATGTCTCAAAATCTGGCTATTTTGGAAGCTTCCGCTGCGTGTTAATGTCAGTATTATATGCGTTGCCATGGTAACGCGATAATATTCTATCGAAAATATTTTCATAGTTTATTTTGTGTTCCTATTCAAAAAGTTTATTCTACGTTAGTTTCGTTTACAATTTTTAATTATACGTAGTACGTTGCTATCGCAAACTTTTAAAAGTCTATTTTGTGCTGCTATTCTAAAAGGTTAGTTGTAATAATATTCGTCCATCAATACAGGCGAAGGAATTAATCCATACTGCCAACTCTGAAGTTGTCAATATAGGTACTTCTTGTGTATTCTCTACCTAGCTTTCTTCTATGTCTAAGTTAATGTAAAGGTATAAGCACCAAATCTTCTATGTAATAGTTCGTAAATTTTTATCTTTTTAATTTTCAAGACCCCAGAATACATGATCCGTGGTATTATTTTTCATTCATTTCACTTATGCACAATAAACAAACCATATTACATAAAACGTCGCCAATTTAATACAATATAGAGTCAAATAACACAAGATTACGAATAAAATATAAAATCCCCTACATGACAGACTGAAATCCCACCAAAAACATCTCAAACAGTTTATTCTACGTTAGTTTTGTTCCCAATTTTTAGTTTGTGATATATTACGTATTATAAGAGTAAAGTGTGTGTATATAATAATAAAATAAATACTTTTTGATGAATACATACATCTGCGGTGCTACAAATAACATTTTTTTTTTAATTCTGTCGATATGTTTGTTTATTTGTTCCGGGTCATATCCGAAACGGCTAGATCTATTTGAACGGTTTTTTTTTCTTAGAAATGACTACGCTATTGATCTAGCAAGGTCTTAACAGCTTCAACGGACTACAAGTAATATTTAAACGGCAATTTTACGGGTAAATAACTAACTAATTAGCTGTTTTATTTTAAGCTGGCGGGTTCAGTAGACGATACCCGCCCTGAAAACGGGATGAAGATCTTTGATCTTATCGCGAACAGACCTATAGACAGACGTGGAACACGACTTTGTTGACACTATGTTGTGTTATCCGTGCATTCGTATGCGTGAAATTGATCAAAAATATGTTGTTCTCTGTAAACATGCGCGTATGACGTACGTTGTACTGGACTCCAAGAATAAATATAATTGAAATTCATATGTTTATACGTGATTTAAATTATAGCAAGGTATATTAATAACTTGATTATATTGTTCGATAATGTATAGCTTAATATATTCATTACTTTCTTATATAGTGTAAGTGATCACTGAGGGTGATACATAGATAGTAGTTTAAAGTTCCAGCTATGTGGCTTATGATAAATCCCATCCCATTCGATACACTATTAGTATTCACATATAGAATGTACATGTTACCTGTTACTCTAGATGATATACATGTCATACTTACAAATATTTTTGAAATAGTATTATTGTTTTTTACACATCTAATAACAATTTTAAATTTATGTAATATATTCAAAAACCGCGTGCGAAGCCGCGGGTAACACCTAGTTCTTAATAATACTTATGTCGGTCAAAGGATTATGACGCTGGCGCATTGAATACGGCGATTGGCCAACATATGTGGCCATTTTAAAAGGGATGTGTTTTAGCCCATTGTTTTTACGTGAATTCTTATCGCTCGTGGAGCGTTGGAACGTACTAGCCTACTATCCTATTTTTTTATAGTAGACTAGTTATACGCTCGCTACACATACATATAAAAATATATACATGTAAATAAATAAATATCCAGTATTGTGATGTCTGTCTATGACGAACTTCGAAACTACTTAACCAATTTTCATGAAAGGTTTTTTTTTTAACTTTATTTTTGGCAATTAACCTTTGAGATTATTAATGTCATTGTCACGTATTCAATAATATTACAAGCGTCGTACGATCATTTCAATATTAAGCGTCGTGTGAATCAATATTCTAACAAGATGGTGGATTCCTTGTTAGAACCTTCCAGGGAGTTGTTATGGCATCTTAGAATTTCATGCTCCGTGGTATTATTTTCCATTCACTTCCCTTATGCACAATAAACTAACTATATTACGTAAAACACCACCAAATTAAAAAAAAGTAGAGACAAATAACACAAGATTATGAATAAAATATAAAATCCACTACATGACAGACTAAAATCCCGCCAAAAACTCTTCATGAAAGTTGTCATTGATGTATAATGTTGTCCGCCCTCAGAGATAGTATACTGTATATTTCGATCAGTGTTTTTCAATTATAAGTTAAATGATTATCAATGTTGATTATTGTTTTTAATTATAAGTTTTATCAGTCTGGAACAGACGGCGATTTAAATTAGTTTATTGATAGAAAGCTGTAGGACTGACTGTTATAGATATATCATAAATAGTGCCACATTTTAGTGTTGATTTTCTAACTGAACCACAGTAACGCGTGACCAGCTCAGCTAGTAACTATATAAAATACAAATTTCGTAAGAGTCATTAAATATGTTAAAATTGAAGACAACAAGTAAATACCCAGTCACCACTTTGAACCTACATTCGCTCTATGTTCATTCAACATTATTTACCCATCCTAGTGTGTAGATAGCAATGACGAGTTTTCTCTTTAAGAGCTGTACCTTTAACAGCTAAATTAATTCATTTTTTACATTCAGAGTGGCTCTAACTTTTCTATGCTATTCTAAAAACTCTGTGAATATTTTCATTATACGATCTCTGTGTAATTGATTTCTCCATGAATACCAAATTAACGTGAATATCATAAGGAATAATACTCATCTTGTTAGGTTAGGTTAATTTCAAACAACAAGAAATCCACGGTTTCCATGTTTTCCCACATATGGTTTCTTAACTGATTTTCAGAGTGTCGAGTTCGTAGCGGTCGCCCACGCGGTGGGCATCCGTGTGATGTCACCGCATCCTGTGGACGATCTCGTGTTGAAGATCAATCGGGATGAGCAGGGCATCAAGGAAGTTGGACCCCTCGTACCGCTGCAGGTACCTTCCGGAGGCTATGTCTTCGAACACACCATCTATCTGGCTGAGGTAATCCAATCTATATCATCTTACATTTTATAATGAATGAAGGCTTTATATTTAAAGTATAGTTGTGCAAATAATGTTCTATTCGATTCAAAACCTATATAATGATGTTCGGTTCGTATTACGAATTGAATATTTGAACAAATCGAATTGTTCGTATATTTTTAAATAAATAAGATTTATTAAATAAACTTATGCTTATAGGAACATCTGTATTTTTCACAATATACATTGGTTAAATTAAATAAGTAAAAAAAAAAACGCCTAAAAAACAACTATTATTTCAGAATTATGATTTAAATGCTTTTAAAAAAGAACTTTAATTTAATATGTAATGTAATTCCAAATTATATACTTTTTTCCATAAAAATTAAAATTGATAGAATTAATATAAATAATTTCCATTCTTATTTACTATAGATTTTGAGACTAGTTTCACTAAATTCTTTTGATTAATAGGAGAATCTATTGAACTAATTTTGTATATTAATAATTGTCTAGTATTTCATAAGTATTTAATTAGTTAAAATAGTTTGAATTACTTGCATAATTATAATTATTTGAATAATCCGAATAGTTAGAATTATTTGAATAAATTATTTGGTTAGATTCACTATAGAACAATTTGTTCATTCGAATACTCACACCCCTCATTTAAATCTTTTATGTATAGAGTGTATGACGATGTAGTTAGAACAATTAAATATTTAGCTTTGAAATAAGATTGGCTTGCGAAGTGAAATTATTGGAATTAAACTAGAGGTGTGATAATTGAAATGCCGTTTTTAATTACATGTAAATGAAGATCATTTAAACCTTTACTTCAATTACTATTTTATTTATGTTCTTTTTTTATTTTAAAAGTCTATATTATCTATGGTACAGACTATCAGAGTTTACTATGGAAGGAGTCTAAAAATTGACATATTGTAAACCGTTACATTGTAAACTTAATAATATTTAATTAATAAGGAATAAAGTGAAGCAATAGCTTTAAATGTTGTTTCTCTTTATTGCAGGTATGTAACATTAAAATATAATTAATAAGTTAGGTTAGCCAGAATATTGTATTCTATATAATACTGTAATTTATATTGTGGTTTAACATTGTGTGTAACAAAATAAATACTCTTTATTACAGAGCAACTATTCAGCCTATTGTTTTAATATAACGGTACACCCAACCGAACACAACACATTATATATATATATATATCTCAGTGAATAGATGTTAACTGTCGTAGATGAACAAAATATATGAAGCTAAAGTTTATGTAGTTTGATTGTGATTTGTAACTTGATGAAATGAAAAAGAGACAAATATAGGTCTTAATGTGGGAGATAACGAGATATAATATATTGTACAGTGTTTCTTATATATATCAGTGGTTTGACTTATTGTACAGTAGGTAATAGTTGTTCGGAATTTTAAGGTTAAGATGTATTGGTACATTTGTTTATGCATGTATATTACAAAGTTTTGGGGTAAAAGTGTTATAGCTAGTATACCACATATTGTTTATGTGTGCCGTTAGTATGATCTAATGGAATTTTAGATTTAATTAAATGCGATTATTTAAAATAGGTTCATATTTATTTCAATAGTAAGAGAAACTATTATAATGAAATTATTAGATTTATAAAAATATATTTATTTGAATAAAAGAGCACTGAAGTAGAATTTTCATAATTATTCGTTAAAATGTTGTCAGTGGAAAAAATATTGATATGTTTTGTAATCAGAATTTAGTTGTGAATTTTAAGTGAGAAAATAAAATACCATGGAGCATGGATCCTAACTTGTCACAAAGGATTTGAAAAGTTGGATGGCCTTTACCTTGTTTGTTAATTGAAATGATTGTTTGACACCTTTAACATGATTATTCGACAATGGCAGTAATGATCCACTAGCAGTTTGTATCTATGTGTTTGTGTGGTTAGGGCGAGCGGTGCTCCGTGAGCTGTGCGTCGGGTACGCTGCTCTTCGCGCCGAGCGCGCCGCAACAGCTGGAGGGGACCGCGGACTGCGCACCGCATGCGCTCTCTGTACGCGCTCTGCCCGCGCTCACGCTGCGGGGCCGCCTGCTGCCGCCGCACGCGCGCGT
>JACEII010000051.1:661423-693256 GCA_014332785.1 Antheraea mylitta | reverse complement strand
AGTTACGTGATTAGTGTGCTCTTGCGCAGAGGCACTGAATAGCCCTGCGCGGGTTCGTTATGCGATTAGCGTGCTCTTGCGCAGAGGCACCGTATAGCCCTGCGCGGGCTAGTTATGTGATGCGCGTACTCCTGAGCAGACGCACTTGAGCAAGACGCACCGACTGAAAGCCCTGCGCGGGCTTATTATGTGATTAACGTGTTCTTACGCGGAGACACTGACGAGCCCTCAGCGGGATCGTTACATACTTTGAGTTAAACAGCAGTGATCCAGCACCAATACCCGTCGGAATAACCCTACGCAGGTTATTTATATAATCGACGTGATCTTGCACCGATACTCGTAATAATCATCCGACACTCGTAATAACCCTACGCGATATATTAGCCGTGATCCAGCACCAATAACCGTCGGAATAACCCTACGCAGGTTATTTACATAATCTCCGTGATCTTGCACAGATACTCGTAATAACCCTACGCGGGTTTAGCCGTGACCAGGCACCAATAACCATCGGAATAACCCTACGCAGGTTATTTATATAATCGCAGTGATCCTGCACTGATGTTCTCCTGTGCAAAGAAACTGAATAAGCCTGCCAACTCACTTTGACGTCCCTGCGTGGAGACACTACGTGCTCGCTCGAGGACAAACTTCTATCCGCGAGCCCGAGGGGTCACGCTCTGAAGACAAGCCAGAGGTATTGAGATTCCACTAGCGTGCATAGTGCTCACGAGCTTCTTCGTCTGATGACTTGATCATTACTATTGCTTTTCTCAATCCGACAACAATCAAAATCCATTATGAGCGACCACGAGCTAGTATCACCACAAGTAGAAGAAGAAGAGCTGCTAAAATAAATAAACTGTCGTGGGTCTTACAGCTAATAAAAATTCATTAAAAACATTTAAGAGTAAAACAAGATAATATAATGCAGCATGGCTTCGCCGCAGGTATACCTAGATCTGAATATTCAGTGAACATGGTTTCGAAATAATAATGCTTACCACTGCTGCTTGCAATTTGTAGAGGGTTGTACTTCGATATATCATATATTGGATATTTATATAACGATATATACTGCGGCGTACACATTTACCCCCCGCCCCCTTTTTATTTAGGGGAAAGGTGGATTTTCAGTACCACTCGAGGTAACTACATAACATTAACTACAGTTAATGAAATTTTCACTAACACCACTTATTTCCACATTCGAAAAAAATATATATATAATGTGAGATGTATGCATACACACAATATATGTATATAAACAACCGGTATATTAGGCAATAAAAACGATGATAATATTTTATAAAAGAGCAGCACTTCATAAAATGACCGGAAATTAAAAATAAATTCGAACGGGGTAACCCGTTCGCATCAAAACTGTTATTAACACTAAATAAAATAGTCCGTTCTTAAAACAGACTTAGCTTGTACTCACGTGATCGTTTTTCAACGAAAGGTATCGTTATATTGTTCCTCAGTAACAGCAATAGGTTAATATGTAAGTACCTACTTACGCGGCCTTACAATACTTTTCACCAATCCTTCCAGGAACATATTAACAACACTCTTTCATATACTTGAAAAGCAGAAATACAATATTTTCTGGCAATATTAATCAGACTATAAAATTAAAAAATAAAATATTTTCTGCAAATATTTTTCACTTTTGTGCAATTATTTCACTTGCACGTTTGTTCTCGGCGGGGAACAAGACGCCAATGAAGTTGAAAGACGGCGTCGCTCTAAATACACCTCTCTGCCATGGTGGGGCGAGACACAAGTAAGGTATTTGACCGGAAGTTAGTGATATTTGCTGTCAAAAGTGGGCATGCTGGCGGGAAACGGAAGTGCCTATAAAAAAATTGAGCTGTTACGAGACACCTAACAGATATTCGTTAATAATAAGTTCGTATTTTGCGTCGGCACGTATCGCCAAACCAAATATCACACCTATAAATGTTTCACATCAAATAATGAACTGAATTATTTCATGTAAATATATTTTTTTAATTTGAAACTTTATGTTTGAACGAATTTATGGTTGTTTGTTTTTAAATTATAAAGCATTTATGGTGATTGATAAGTATTGTATGTTAAGGATAATGAAATAAAAGTATTTAATAATTGATTGAGTTTTCATTTAATTGTATAATATTAAAAAATAAGTATAATGAGAGATAAACTTGGATTGTATTTGAGGAGCGTGCACGTGAGCACGCAGTTGCGTGTGCGTGCACGCAATGTCCGTGGTAGCGTGTGCGTGCGCAGTCCGTTAGTTGTAGCAGTCGCCGTAGCGCGTCTCGCAGTCGGACAGCGAGCGCGAGTGGTGGTCCCACAGTCTAGCGTTCT
Organism: Antheraea mylitta; assembly: GCA_014332785.1. Classification (NCBI taxonomy): domain Eukaryota; kingdom Metazoa; phylum Arthropoda; class Insecta; order Lepidoptera; family Saturniidae; genus Antheraea; species Antheraea mylitta. The sequence goes on along the minus strand of JACEII010000051.1, from coordinate 690,898 downwards.
CTTTACTATTCGCAGAAACATAATTAACATATCATTATAACTGTCATTATTATATCAATACACATTATAAAATAAAGTCCTCTGCCACATCTGCTTGTTTGTCTTCCTGTCTATATGTCTGTTCGCAGTAAACTCAAAAACTACTCAACAGATTATCATGCGGTTTTTAGCTTTTACCAGCAGTTAGAATAATTCACGAGGAAGGTTTAGATAAATGATTGCCTAAGTTTTTTTTATTATCAGGACTGGATAACATCCGCCGGACCCCGTTAGTATAAGATATAACCATATTGTAAGTTAATAACTGACTCTGAGTTCGTGAGTTAATACTAACAGCGTGCCTAACGAGGTTTACCATCAGTAACATATTTGGAACCTTATCCCACCATATAACTACCTCAGTGCTCACCGGTCAAACCTTTTTGAAGATATGCGAGCGAAGCCACGGTTAACAGCTAGCATAAACTAAAATTGCTTGAATTACTTCTTATAAGGTCAATTATCTGCCAATCAAAGTATCGCAAAGATCCGTGTAACCGTTTTGGAAATATTACTGCAGGCGAAGCCACGGTTAACAGCAAGTCTAAATTAAAATACGACTAAATTATTTCTTATAGCGTCCGCGACCTTTTGTTGAAAATTTCGTGAAAATCGATCCAGCCGTTTTGGAGATAGCAATGCGGACGAAGCCGTGGGTAACACCTAGTCTAATTAAGAGTAGTCTAAGTAACCCGCTGTAATTTCAGCTATCATCTGTCAATGAAATTCTCGTCAAAATCGGTCCAACCGTTTCAGAGATTACCCGGAACAAACAGATAGACCGACAAAAATTTTAAAAATTGCATTTTTGTTGTCAGTTTCGCGTATACTTTCGTACCCAATCAGTATTTTTCTAATATTACATACAGACACTTCGTTTTTATTATATGTATAGATTACCAGCTTTTAGACACCGAGAACGAAGTTCAAATTTTGCCGTCCGTAAGGTTTGAATAATTTTTTTATGATCACGTTTTACGTGTATTAAATTTGATGATGTTAAAAAATAAAGTAAAATATTAGGAACGGCTAAATTGGATTTAGCTTATTTTGAAATGTAACGACATAACAATTTATATTCACCAAAAAATAGAGAATTACGTAAGCAATAAGAGAATTATTTGTGTACTCTGCTTATTTTTGAAAACATGGAGGACGGGAACGTCTCAATGACAATTAAATCACAGTATTATTATTTTCTAATTGAAAAAAAGTAATAAGATATTTCATAAAAATTACCTACGTACGCTAAGAAAGGATATTATTTTTTCTCGAACTGACTACGCTATTGACCTAGCAAGGTCTTAACAGCTTCACCGGACTACATCTAAGAAGGGATATAGATTTTGCTACTTTGCCTACAAATACTATCATTTGGCTAAAGCAGTGGTCGATACTCTTGTCATCCAAAAAAAAAAACAAATATAAATAATGGAAAACTGAAATTGATCCAAAAAGTTTTTTTTTTTAACTTAAGCTCGACTTTGCTCGATATGTCTGCTTTGCGAGCGACCAGCTGTGTTACTGGTGCTTTCTAAAGGTGTGTTTCTCTTCTGTAGGCTTACACGCCAAAAATGTTAATTGGACAAACAGGTTACCAGATTATATTCCGTGTCTGCACTAAACACTCTGTGAAAGAGTCGCAACTAAAGAGTGAAAAAGCATCGTAAGGCCCACGAGCTGCGGTATGTCGACCACTGGGCTAACATAATTGATTGGGCATTTATATTATTAATACATTGTTTGGAGTATAAAGTGAAACGAAACAAGGTTTTAAAAAAGGCGAAAATAATAAGGTTTGAGACGGAGAAATTTGTGGTTACAAGAAAAGGTGAATATTTTTTAATTTGTAACTCTAACTGTACACCTGATAACGCGTATGCAAAATTCCATCGTTAAAGCGGAACACACAACTCACATTCGCAAGTTATAGTATTGGTTGGAATAAATTAAAGTTATACATTGTTTTTTTTATTCAAATATCAATTGACGTAGGTTCAAATCCTACTAAGCTGGGGCTGTCGGTATAAAGACTTCATGACGAAACAATAGCATAATAATAGAGGTTTTTTTTTAATAATTGCCATATTGCAAACCTATGATAATAGTTTATTGAAACGTGGCTTTTCGAGACCTATTTTTTTTTATTCTGGAAAAGGGCCTATCCAGGCCTTAGTTCTGTATCATTGCGACCAGTTTTGATCTATTGTAATCGCCCCATATTACTAAAGCTGCCCGCCCAGTCCTATAGCATTTAAGAACTGCAAGTCTTTTTTGGTTGAGAGCATCTGTACCTCATCCGGAAACAATACGTACTTTCCCAGAATCCGGTTTCGCGTGGGCTTCAGTAAATCACATTCACACAAGAGGTGTCTAGGGGTCTTATCCGCACTATCACAAAATCTGCACTCTCTTGTGCTCTGGACACCAATGTTGTGCAAGTGCTTTTTAAGACAACAGTGTCCAGTGAGTGCTCTCAATAAAACCCGTAATTGATTCCTACCGAGTGACAGGGCCTTACCAGCATATCGCTGGCTGGTTTTGAGACCTAATTTTAATAATGTAGTATTGAATGTATTCTCAAAAGTATATTTAAAGACTTATGAACGAAATACCATCAATGATAATACTGAACCAAAGAATATAATCATTATAAATTGAAGAGTCATCCAGCAATGAAATATTTGACCAATATATTGAGTGCAAGTAGCAAATGACATAATGTTGGAATATTAAAGCAGCAAAGAAACAATCATCTTTCCGTTAACTCAAAAGATCACACGTAAGTATAACATTAACTATAATTTTCGTACTGTGAACGTCAAATGATTACCAATCGACTCACTTCACAAAATATAGTTCGTACGCCGCTAAGAAGTTGAACTGGGATCGCGCGTGTAACTTGCACAGTTGAAGTCTCTCACAATCATTCTCGTAACTGAAATTGAAAACCATTTTAAATCAACTATACTCTCAAACTTCAAAAGATAGTTCAAGGGATCCGCGCCGTGTATAATCATGAACGAAAAAACTTTATTCTTCCTACTAGAAATTGCATTACATAAAAAGAGTCTACATTATAAATATATCGAATTTATTGCAACAGTTTATTTGTGGTAACGTAAGCTCTCAAGAGAGAGACTCCCACTCACGTACTCCATAAAAAAATAATATTAAATGATTTAAAAGATTTGTATGGAGGTTACTGGCACGCAATCGTGATTTTTACACGTAATGACTATCTTCTATTTAATATTATGTAACTTCGTTTTTCTATACTTTTTTTCTTTTTGTTACTTTTGGGCGACTATCTTCATTTATCTATTTAAAAAAAGGATTTAATTACATATTTATATTATAAGTATTTTAGGATTATTTAATTGTTACGATTTTTGAGCGAGAATTGAGCCATGTATATACACTTCATTTTTGCAGGGAAATTTGAGGCTAGCCTAAAAACAGCCCGGTTTTTACAGACGGCAGTACACTGACGCCAGATCTCTTGTCATAGATTTACTTTTATGCTTAAGTGTGCCATTAATTTTTTTTTATCTATCTTCTCAATCGTAACTAAACTATAGTCAAAAAGGAAAGAGCGCAGCATTGATTCAATAACGGCTCTTTTAGCATTCAAACGAATTTTTGGAATTAAATGCCGGGGATTTTTTTTTCAGTATTTTTGTAAGAAAAAGATTCAAACAATATAACGTTCAAAAGTCGATCATCGGTGTATCGAAGAAAACATCAACCGATCCATATTTTCACGTCTCCATCAAATATTATCATTATAATTGCCAGAAACAAACTGATTTTTTGACGTTGTTTTGCAATTTTTCGTGTTTCTTTTCTCTGAAATTACCGCAATTAATTGCCGAGTATACTCTTGGTATCAATAATTACAGTTAGGAATGTCATCTAGATTGCTTAACGTTGTAAACGGTGCTTATTCTAATATTTCAGATATCGCATAGTTACTACGATTACTAAAAAAGTTATTTTGGGATAACAATTAATAATACCTACCTCCTTTTCGTTCTAAGTCTACTAGTATCCACGTCACTGGAACTGTCTAAATTGAACATCGGGTTTATGAACCTTTTCTTGATTTCGTGTGATTCTAGATTGTTCGAAACTAAATCTGAAAACAATTTTATATACTACAAAATTTATATATGGTAATTTTTATAATCGACTAAATATATAGATATATTAGTTTATTTTTTGTTTCCATTATTAGGATTCCATGCGATAGGAAACGAAAAATACGATGCTCAAGTTGAAGTTCTCAAAACTAAATTCGATAATATCATTAAAAATACAGCATGTACAAAAAATAATAAACAATGATAAAATTCTAAATGAAAAATATATATTGCATATAATAAGTATAAAACAAAATCCTCTACCGCGCCTGTCTGTCTGTACGCATTAAAGCAAAAACTATTGAACGGATTTTGATGCGGTTTTCACCAGTGTATAAAGTGACTCATGAGGAAGTTTTTGGTAAATAATTTGTCAAGGTTATTTTTTATTATCAGGACAGACAACGTCCGCCGTGCCCGGTAGTTGTATATAATTTAAGTATAACTTTTCTTCACTTAAAGTTTAAAAAAATTGACTTCAAACATATATATAAAATACTGTACATGCGTAAGATACATATGGACAATTAATTAACTTACTTAATTTGATAAAAACTTATTATGTTAAACCTAGATTTTAATATATCATTCACTTATTATATTTATTTCACATTTGATTTTACTTGAAAGATAATATCTGTTATTACTATAAAAAATATATAATATTATAGGCAAGTGGAAGTTTTTTAAACGTTTTTTAGTGAATACCATAACAAGCATAATTAATAAAATAACTCTCACCATTTTCGATATTCCCTAGAGGTTTACACAAAACCGTACAAAACAGTATCGCGAACAAAACTAATGTACGAAACATTATTTTTTCATCTATAAACTACGTCCAAATTTAACGGTTTTATTTTTATTGTAGACGATATTGATGTGCCCTTTATGTATTATATACCAAAGTAGATCCCCACTACACATAACGGACGTATAAGTGACGTTAATAGCATATAAATAATATTATTTACAAAATATATAATACATTGATTAGTCGTTCTTAACAAATCATTTAGTTAAACAGCTATCGGCTGCATAAAGGGCCGTCAGTGTTACCAACTACGTGTCACCATTTTACGCAAATTTTCGATCGAAAGAAATTATTTATTTATTACAGGACAGTTATACTGATGATGGTCAAAATAAAGGTCAGTTTAAAGGAAAATATGCCATTAATAATATCCAGTTATATTATTTACTAACAGGTGCCTGTGACTTCGTTTCTTGATTTTCAAATCAGATTCCAATAGAATAAAATAATAAAGTTTTCCTAAATAAAAACTATAGTTTACAATACAATATACCTGTAACAACATTATTACGATGTAAATACAGTATTAAGTATAATGATATTATTTATACTAATATTATAAAGAGGTAAAGATATTAATATACACGCTTAGTCTGTATTTAACTTAACATTTTCACTAGCATTAAGTGACGTATGTTATATATTATCTTTACTGCATAGTCTCTGTGGAAAACCGTAATCATATGCATCCAAGATAATACTCTAGAAAGTTGTGAGTATACGAGTAAAGTCTTGACAAAATCGGTTCAGGCATTTTGGAGATTTGTCCTAACAAACATTTTAATTTAATTTATATGATAATGGAATTCAATTCGTCATATTTATTTCATTTATTCTTAAAATATAATATAGATTGTAAAATTTAATCCGTAGAATAAATCCTTCAAACAAGACCTAATTAAAATTTATAAGAGAGTGAGAGAGAATTTAATTGTTTAATGAAGAAAATGTATTATATTATTATAAGAAAACAGGGAAACATTTTAATTAAAAAAAATATACGAAAAGCCAATTCCACGTGGTGTTCCCAGGCGATCACCCATCCAAGTATTCATTGCGCCCGACGTTGCTTAACTTCGGTGATCGGATAAGGACTGGTGTTTTCAACACTCTTAGTTACTTAGTAGGTGGTAGAACCACGCTGAAGCTATTATTGGTTTCAGCATGAATGGGTCGGCTCGTCCGGGGTAGCACCACCTTCTCATAGAAAACCGATGTGAAGTAACAGTGCTTGAATTGTTGCGTTTCGTTCGGTTAGTGAGAGCACCGGAGACCCATCTCCTCTCCTCTCTCCTCTCCCTCCCCTCTCCTCTCCCTCCCCTCTCCTCTCCATTCCCCTCTCCTCTAACCCCTCTCCCTTTCTCTCCACTTCCCCAAACACAAGATGGCAAAGCACGTGCGATTTCTCTGGGGTTGCTAGTGTCTATGAATGGCGGTGATCGCTTAACAACGGGTGACCCGCATGTTCGTTTGATATATGATAAAAAAAAACACTCAACCCGGCATAGCGTTTACCTCTACCACATTTCGTCAAACAAAAAGGTCGCCGATCAGAATTTCAAAGCCCTACGAGAAGTTCAACTTCAAGAAACGTATATTATCTGCCAATATGTCGACACCAACGACCTCTCAGTAATTTACATGCTTCAATATAACTGTGCAGTGCTCCATTACTGTTGTTCAACGAGAAGCCTTGAGATACATGGCGTAGTCCGGTGATGCTGTTAAGATCTTGCTGGGTCAATAGCGTAGTCATTTCGAAAAAAAAAAAGGAGATACATGGACGTTCAACCTATGCCGGGATGGAAGGATTAAATATGAGGATAACAACAGAAATACACCAAAACAACAAACAATAATATATACTCTGAATACAATACATCAGCTAAACGTAAATACAAATAAAAAAAATCGATAATTATTTTACATGATTACAATAAATATTGTTTATACACGATCGTTAAACTTGTAGTATTTTTATGGTGTTCGTGATATATTTAATAAAGGTCTAGTTGAAATCATTGACTAGCTTAAATTGTAGATATAATAGGTATATAGAATTTAATTTATACGGATTACTTAAAAATTTCTATGAATTAATCAAGAATAGGTACATTTTAATCTTGCATATAGTGTATTTATATGTAAATAAGAATCGCCTGCGACATCGTCTACATCTGCAACTTTGTAAATCACAAGATTATACATTATCCTCGTGAAACTGTAACAGTTGATGCAACTAATATTGACATAGCTGTGTAAACAATTTTTTTCTAAGATTACAAACGGCTCCGGTGGATGTTGTCCTGCTTTGATAATAAAAAAACCGTAAAAGTCAACTGCAGTGCCATTTACCGAGTCCAATTGCGAAAGAAACCATTCCTGAATCTTAAGTCCTTAGAGGACTTTCTGCCTTAAGTTATTACATAATTAGCTAAGTATTATAGGTGGTAGAGTCACGCTAAAGCTATTATTGGTTTCAGCATGAATGAGTCGGCTCATCCTGAGTAGCATCACCCTCTCATAGAAACCGACGTGAAGTAACAGTGCTTGCATTGTTGCGTTTCATTCAAATTCAGGCTTCTAGTTTTATCTACAACGGAGTTATAGGGGGTCGAAAATCGCCTGAATTGCTTCGACAAAAGGATAGTACGGCCGTGTTGCTTTTTTGCTCGAGTTGGCGGAGCACTGCCATGCCTTCAGATTACAAAGATTGAGTAGTTTTTGCGTGAGAAAATTGGTAATAAGCATCCGTCCATCTTCGTAAGCATAATCTTTTATATGGTAAGGGTAATTCAAGAGTCGCTGGTAACACGTCTAACCCAATTTTTTCATTTTCGTCACTTTGTCTGCACGTAGTTCTAGGACATCAGTTTAATTCCCTATGTATATGGAGTGTAAATAAAGTTAAATTAGGGTCGTACTACAGTAGCAAGAGGGTTCATTCACTATTGTTCAATTTTTTAAACAAGTTTTATAAACTCAAAAAACACTAAGTGTATTTATTTATAGTTCACAAAAATTCTATCACACTCCACGTTTTCTTATAGCAATTACTTAAAGCTATATTTACAAGATTATTTTCGACTCGTGCCATTTTGGACGGTCTTGGAGCGATTATTTAGTGCTTAGAGCTGGATACCTTTTCAATATGTCTCTCATAGTTCTCCTTACTTCTACCTTCCATATCGGTGTAGAAAAACTCCATCGTAATTAAATCCGCATGTCAATGAACAAAAGTGTTTCCGGATAATATTGTGAATAGGAGAATGGAGAAGACAACGGTTACTGTGATGAATTTCAGTTTATTTCGATTGGTATACCTAAATTATGGAAGTCCACATAAGACTTTAAAACACGTGTATTCGTTATTGATCAATGTATTAAATATTACATCGTTTGTCCAAGAACGAAACAATTTTAATGTTCTAACAAATTCCCATCTTAGGATCTGATTAATAAATAAGCATTTAATTACATGTCACAACTTATGTCAACAATATTAGTTATCGTCATAATAATCACTACATATTATAAGATAAAGTCCTCTTCCACGTCTGTCTATCCGTTTGTTCGCGATAAACTCAAAAACTACTTTGTTAAGTAGTTAGAAGATCTGTTGATCTTCATGCGATTTTCACAAGTAGATTAAGTGATTAATGAGGAAGGTTTACACAATATCTGCATTCTTTCGTTAAGTATCGACTCTTTTGAAGTACTGTTATCAAGCAATTGTAACTTCTTTATTCAATAATTTACTTGCATTAATGAAAACTTGTAAATACCCTCAACCTAGCCTAGTATATTACTATGTTAATATAGCTGTAAGTTTCCTTAACAGTTGTAAAATAAATGAATAAACATTTATACAGTGTAATTAAGTTATTAAACAGTAAACGTTTTAATTCTTATTATTTACATAGTAAATTGATTAAATTGCCTAAATATTTGTAAGAACGCGACAGGGCTTCGTGCTTGCGATTTTAGTGTTAGTGTTACACTTAAGGGACCTCTCATAGATATACATCGAAGCTCACCTTCACTGCTCGTATTCTTCTTCCTGACTTAAGCTGTCTTGGATATTCTTTAATATTGCCATTCTATAAGTCAAAACTTTACATTCGCTCAGAGGCAAGCTCATAAATATTAATTCCTTATTCCTGTTAAAATTAAACATCAAAATCGCATTATATTGTAAAGTTTACAATGCGGAAAAGGTTTGACCAAAGTTTAATCAGTTATACTTAATCAACGATATTATAGATAATTATTATACACTAGCCTCTGTCCGCGACTTCGTTCGCGTGGAATAGTTACTTAGTAATGCTAACACGCAGAGGAAGCTCTCAAAAGGAAAAAAAATCCCGGTTTTGAAACATTCTTCATTGGTGCTTCGCTCCTATTGATCTTAGCGTTACGATATATAGCCTATAACCTTTCTCGATAAATGAGTTGTATATCACTGTAAGAATTGTTCAAATCGGACCAGTAGTTCCTGAGATTACCCCCTACAACGTCACAAACTCGCAAACTTTACCTCTTTATAATATTAGTAAAATACTATTATAATTAATACTCTATTTACATCGAAATAATGTTACAGGTATATTGTATTGTAAACAATAGTTTTTATTTAGGACAACTTTATTGTGCCGATATTAATATGTATGTGCATTTCCTTTTTCGACTTTATATAAATGCGTTGATATTAGTCTTATACACAAGTTTTATACAATTGTTGATAAATGGTAAAGTTATGTCTATAATAGTCATGTTATAATAACGAAGGAAAAAAAATATAGCGCATAATAAAGCCTGTAAGCTGTCTCTAAACAGCAAATGTACTAATGTAATAATGTACGTATGTAAGTTCATTCAAATATAACATATAATTACATTTTTTTCTCGAACTGACTACGCTATTGGCCTTATAGGGCCTTTACAGCTTCACCGGACTACACATGTAATTACAATTAACAGTAATATACTATATAAATGAAAAAAAGGAACATTAGATTTTATATTAGATTCGCCCCGAAATTGATTGGCCGCTGACACGTCTCTGGACTTCCAAACGATGTTGCCTCGCCCACTCGCATCAGAAGGGTCAATCTGAAGATGCTCCGTGACGTAACGAAACACGTGTAAACGATTGCGGTCACTACATGTTAATCTGCAAAGAATTGTTATTAACTTTGATATTTTATAGCTACATAACCACAGCGTCTACCGACACGCACAATTTCAACTTTTTTTTTTTCGAAATGAAAACGCTGTTGACCTGGAAAGGTCTTTACAGCTTCACCGAACTATTGAGGCGAGCGCTAAAGGCACTCAGCCGATTTGGGATGTTTGGGCGACTAACTCAAGGGTGCACGGCACACCTCGGTTTGGGCTGTCGCTTGTTTTGTGCAAAAATCGCGACCTATCTGAGATAACCTAAGCTACGCTATCTAGATATACGTATGAGTTATTGAAACATGCATGTGTGCCTCAATAAGTCCTATATGTATTTTGTGTCGAAAAAATACTCTAAACTATAGGAAATAAGGGTAGAACTCTTTGTCGTTTATTTCTCTGAAAAAGAAAAACAGCGTGTAAACGTGTAGGCGTGCACGTGTGTATAGGTGATGTGTGTGATGTTGTAGCAGTGATGTAGGGTTTTGTGTCACTGTATCGCGTGAGCAGCATACTCAAGGGCTCCACGCTGAGGGAACGAACCTAGGCTTGTGCCGCTGCCGAGAGGGGCCTAATCTGGTGAGATTTCAACCGTCCGCCAATACCGACTGCAACCTACTAACGTCGTGTTTAATTACTTTCTGTTATTTCATGAGACATCTGCCAATTGAAGCAATTTCAGTCGGAATTGCAAACTAACGTCCATTTTAATATTTAAGGTTTTCCACAATGTTTCGCCTTCATCATTCAAAGAGAATAGGGAACTAAATTGAAGCTGTTACATTACAAAAGCTAATTTCTCTATTGTCTGCGTTAGATGTATCACAAAAAAAGGTTGTATTTATTTTAACAATGTGGTCTGAATTAGTCATGTCATGCGGCACTGCAATACCTCATCCTCTGGCGGGTTCAGTGCGCCACTAACTGAAAATTTGTACTTACATGATATTTACACGTTATTTTTTGTTACCCAGTTGTCCATTTTTTGCATATTAAAATATAACCTAATCCTAAAATACATTCTCTAGACAAAATTAACATGTACTTAGATCTTAGATTCTTTTTGCAGTTCGTTCTACAGAGGTGGGCGAGACTCTTGTAACGTAGATTGTAGAATTGATATATAAAGTTTATTCACTAAACTGTATCAAAGCTTAAGAAATATTTAACTAAATAAAGCAGATAATACTCATCAAATGCTTCAAACATGTTATAGATATAGTTTCGTATATTATCATAATTAATGATGATGGATTAAAAAATAAAACTAAAGCTACTGCCTTGCGATGGACTTTTGTTCAGTTATATCATACGATCTTCGCGAATGCCTAAAATACTAATTTTTTATCTGCATAACGTTGTTAGTCTAATTGGTCTTGGTGGTTTAAAAAAAATAAAAATAGGAAAAGGCAACTAATGTTTGAGTATCAGAGGTTATTTTGTTACTACTAAATAGCCAAAAAGACCCATAGTCTGTATTATGCAAAGAGCAGACGTTAGGGCTCTATCGAAAGGATTAAATCAATTTTGAAATACTGTTTTATCCTCATTGTAATACGTCCATAAATTTTAATTATATAAGTCCACGTCTTCATTATACCTATAAGTTATACGTTGTGACTTGATTTACGCAAAGAGATTAATAGATATAAAGCAATACAATCTATCTCATCAAAAATCAAAATGGACTATAATACAATATAAATATATTATAATAAAATAAAATATAAAACAATGTTTTTATTAAATTCTATGTCTAAGAACTAAATCGAACCGGGCTTTAAGATTTGTGAAATACAGATAGAGTCAAGTTAATGGAACGCAAGAAAATTAATCATTCAAGTATTTACCGGGATATTTTATTATGGCAACACTTGTTCTAACATTGTAGAGGTAATGATGATATCACAATTCTACATTGTTTAGAACATGTATAAATTGCTTAGTAACTATGTTTTTTGTAATCTAGTATGTAGCTAAATTTAATAAGCGACCGATATAATTGTTATACCAAATTTAATCCTTCCCGTGTTTCAGACTTAGTAAGATCAACAAATATTTTTTTAGGTTCAACAATAAAGTCATAAACTACGTTCCTGCTTTACCGGATAATGAAATCAAGCTTTGGGTGGAACTGGGTTTTGCTTTTAAAAAGTTATTACAGAGTGAATCATTAAATGACACTCCTCTCTGTATATTTGCTAAAATACGAGTGTAGCAACAATTTCTTCATATACAAATATAATAAAAAAGCGTGTGTACTTATGTACGCACATGTGAAGTGCTATTTATTTATTAGGAGTAAAAAATATTTGAATGTAGCAAACTTTATTAAATAGTATCTGGATGACTGAGCCTAGCTCGGTTCTTTAAAAAACATTTTGAAATTAAAATAAACTCTTTGGTTTGCCTCACAAAATTATCATTTCTTATAAAAAAAAAAAAAAATTTAAAAACATATTTCTTCTACTGTCACTCAGATTCGAACTGGGGTTACACGGATTTTCTAAGCAACCGATTTTCATCTGAGCTATTTTTGTTTTGACAGCGCCGACGAGATTTACCTTTATATTCTAGCTATATTTTTTCATTGCCTGAAAACTCAGTTAAAAGAAGTTTTGTAGGAATAAAATCTAGCTAGATCGATTTATCGTCCCTGAAACTACCTACATACTAAGTTTCACGGAAATAGATGACTCCGCTTCCGAGATCCTGAATATATACAAATATAAAAATATACAAGAATTGCTCGTTTAAAGGTATTAGAGAGATAGAGAGATATATAGACTGTTAAATATTAAAATACGAGTCCCAAGCTTGTTGATTGTCAAACTGTCCATCCTTTTCGAATAATTTCAAATATAAACTAATCTTTTAAAAATAATAAAATAACTATACACTTTTTACATCAGTAAAAAATCTAAAAAGTACAAACGTTTACATTTACGTTCTTATTATACGTATAGATATAAATTATGTGGTACTTATATAATGACTAGGTTTTGATCGCGGTTTCGAACAATTAAGCAAACCCACTTTCACATTTATAATATTAGTTAGGATTCGAATCATAACCGCGATTACAAATATGTGTGAAATATCGTTTCCGCTATCGTGATTTTCAAAAGCTCCAGAATGATTGAAGCAGGTGACACCGGTGCAAAACAAACCTAATTGTGGTAAATTATGTTAAAACGAAGAAAATAGACCTCAAATTTAGTAAAATATTCGACAAACATTAACAATGCAATCTAGAGTATTGTGGTTATTTTGTAAATAAAAAACCATTGTAAATAAGCTCGTGTTTGCTGAACGATTCACGTCAATCGGGGTCTAAGTGGCTGATCATTGATTTTTTTCATATCCGTCATGTACAATCAGGTAATCAATTAATAACCCTTATATTGTTTTTAAACTCCTTTTTAGGATAAGATAAAAAAAAACACTAAAAACATATTACCGGGTTGCCTCTATACCTGGAAAATTTCTTTCAGCCGTTTTTGAATGTTTTTGGCTAGCTACAGCCTTCAACGACTTATGGTGATTCCCCTTAATATGTTATTGTTGATATACAGTTATTTTAGGGTTAAAGCAGCCACGATGAGCGATATTTGGTAAAGGAAAAAGTTATGAAGTCTCATCACCAATAACCTCAACATGCTCATGACGTATTGCGTTTGCGCCAGACTAGTGACGCATAGTATGGCAACCTATGTAGGTACCTATAATATCGATATTTTGTATTGAGCTTGTGCAGCCCACCATATGTTTAATTAACTAATAAACTGTACAAAAATGTATGTAATTATTGCTCAGAATGCTAATAAATATGAAAACAACACTGGTGTTTATAATTTTAATTTACAAATTACGAAATTTAAATAATTTGGATTATAACTGATTTACAAATTCAAAAAGGTTTTGAGTTTTAATTTCTGCCAGCTGTCTTAATGACTGCGTTGACTTTTTTTATAATCGCTTTATACAATTATAATACAGTATATTATTATATACATACATATAATAAGAATGTAAACCTAAGGTGTCTGTACTTTTTAGATTTGTATGGAAAGAATTGATGCAAGTGTCTAAGATTAAGTAATAAAACGCAATTCAAACATTTTTTGAAATGTTTGTTTGTTTGACCACACATCAGTTCTAAAGTATTGCGTTCACGATAAAACTTCGCCAAAAGAATCATGAAGCATATCCTCGTGTAACATTTAGTCTTTGTTTCGTTAAAATTGGTTAACTCTATACAAAGTTATTGTAAATTTAATGACAACGCGACTGACGTTTTATCACCATCGTAGTACTTTAGATGTGATACGTGTGCAAACAGACAGACAGACAGACATCTCTAAAATGATTGAAATATATTTTATTAGTTATACTTACTTCTTAGACACATGCAACAATTTTTATCACAAAAATCTAAACATTACATACACGTTCGATTTCGAGGCTCATTACATGTATAGGAGATACATAAATGTAGAAGAATAACATTTAATATACACTAGCAGACCTTCTGCTACAAAAGTTAATAACTCATCAATACAAAAATGAATACTAAGATTTGCTGAGAGTTCGAAAGATTGGTGTTGAAAATTAAAATTAAATCTAGACCTCGAAAACAAAGCCACCTGACGACTGTAGTTTTTAATAATGACCCAATAGATACAAAAATCATATAAAATATGGAATCATGTAAATAATCAAAATCGGTCAAGCTGCTTAGAAGGATAATAATTACGAACGCATGTACGCTGAATGTATTTGGCGTAACAAGATAAAAATCTTCCCAAAAATGGTATTTAATACATTGAAAGGTGTAATACAAAGAAATACAAACAACAAATACAAAGAAACAGAATGTTGACTATAGCTAACTTCAGGGTGTCGGTTTATGTAGTACGGTGAAGCTGTCTTGACCTTGCTAGGTCAATAGCGTAGACAGTTCGAGAAAAAAAAGGTGTCGGTTTTCGTGACGGTGTTTGAGCGCGCATCGTAAAAATTTACTCTCATAATTTTTCCTTAATGCGCCAAAAGAAGTATAGCTTCAAAAATTTAAACTTTTTAACTTCACGACTGTACAGATTCTTGTGAGTTATTTATACGATATTATTTATAGTTATAATCGATAGTAAGTAATAAGCAAACGTGTTAATTGGTTGCAATGTTATAAATATTCGCTTTGGGGAATAGATTGCATTTACATGTAAGTCGTGTTGAGAGAATAACGCTTTGAACTATAGAGTTATTTTTAATGTTTTTAATTCTAAAATGTTTTCTTCCTTCATTAATTTGTATATTCATTTGTATTGAATACACTTATGGAATGAGACTTTGTCGCTAAGTATCCTTTCTAGACTAGACTTCCCGTGATAATCATTATTGGCTGTGATTGTGATTCGAAGTACAGAGTTTCCTTTTTTTATCGACTGAGTTTTATAAATAAACTTTTGCAAATACTTTCGATCAGTTTTTCATTTATTTCTAATATGATTTAATTTAATTTGCGATTTCATCATATCTGTCGTATTAATTAATTTCGTATTGCGCAACAATTTGTGAAATTTTATTCTCGAAATATACATATCTATGGTGTTGTTTTTTTACCTTTAGGATATCATATTCATATGATTAATGATTGAAATACAGTGGACACAAAGCACAAATATGTAATTAGCATAATTAATGCACTCATTTTTAGTTTATTCTTGGAAACGTTTCAAGTGAAAATACGTTGTTAAACTATTTGATAACAGATGGCGGAATAAAAATACTATAAATTATATACAATCCTACTCATTATAAAAAGTTATCCTATCCATATGATAATAGATGGCGCGATATCAAGAAAATAAAATGGAATGAAGAAACAAATAAAAGATATTCCTTCAATAAATATTAAATAAAACACATTTATTTGATACAATACATTATTATTTTTAAAGATAAGGAGCATATGCACTAAAATATAAAAATAAATTCTATTAATAATGTTTTAAGTTTGCCTGCTCAACAACAGATGTCTCTTAAGTAACATTTTGTTTGTCTTAGATAATGCCCGAATATTCTAGAGATATCGTGCATTTTCTCGATGACAGATTACGCTGTGATCTCGAGTATAAAAGTCGGGTCGTGTTGTCAAACCGTATATTTACGATTGTAAATTGCGAGCGACCGAAGTAAATTCAACGCGACACAGCGAAAATGTCACTCGTGCCGTATTGGCTGCGTCATTTGCGAAACCTGGCTTACCGAGACCCAATCGCCAGGGCCTTGGAAGATCCGTTCAGTGTTTTTGCAAAGGATCCGTTCTTCCGCGACCCGGTGAAGTTTATCAAACAAGTTACTGCCCCGATTGACGAACATCATGGAATTGAAGGCATTTACTCGGACTCTGAAGTCAAAGTTGACGGAAAAAAGGTCGAGGTCCATATGGATGTGCAGAATTACACACCAGATCAAATCCAAGTGAAGACTATCGGCAACGAGATTTTAGTGGAAGGGAAAAAGGAGATAAAACGTGAAGATGGATGGACAAGGGGTCACTTTGAAAGAAGATTCCTGTTACCAGAAGGTTTCCCACCTGAACGCGTGGAATGCCATCTTGATAAAGGGAAACTGAAGCTTATTGCGTTTCGATCTGAACCAATTGAAGAGAGGAATGTACCAATCCAAGACAAATCTAGCTCTGATGAGCATACAAAGTGAATTTTTGGACGCTTGTGAAAGTTTTTCAATGTCTGGATATAAGTTTTTGGTGTGGAAGCTTGTTCTATCATCTCCAAATGAATCAAACCTTGGTATTTAGTATATATTTACATACATTTGCTAAACATTTCGGGAATAGTTTCGAGTCATCGTTAACTTATTTTGTGAACTGTTTTTAGTTTCGAGAAAGTTCTGTATTATTATTAGTAGATATAGAACAGGCTTCTGAGTTTTTGCAGACTGATTACATGTAGTTTTTCATAAAATATGCTTACAAATAAAAGTGTCGATCCTTGATGGCTCTTTCATTTTACTTAAAAGCTGTTCGAGGCGTTGTCCGAATACGCTATCAATTAAACAATCATTGCTTCTTCAAAGGTCATAAAATTTCTCTTGTTATTATTGTCCAAACTGTAAATAAAACAATTTGTTGAAAGTAGACAAATACCTGGGTATCTCGTGTTTTAATTAAGAAGATACTATGGACTCAATTAATGTATACTGTACTAGCGGGCTCGGCGGACGTTGTCCCGTCTTGATAATAAAACAAAATTTGACAAATCATAATCTTTCTCATGAATGTCTTCATCTACTGGTGAACACCGCATCGTTCAGTAGTTGTTGAGCTTATCGCGAACAGATAAGCAGACAGACATGGCATGGCAGGGGACTTTGTTTAAATAATATCTATACTGTATATTTTGACGTACTATTAATTTATTTTCGGTTTTAAAAATTCAAATTAAATGTACATATTCGTAAATCCAGTTAGCTTATATTTTACAGATAGTTAAGTTCGGGAGCGCTGGGATTGACTTATTAAAAACTAATAGTCGATTTTAGATCTTTATTACTATAATGTCGATTTTAGACAACAGGTATCGTGTTGACGTTTTTTTATTATTTATTTACTTATGATTACTGCAAATTTTTGGTCCGCACCTTTCGTCTAAAATTATTGTAACTTTAGTGCAGTTTAAATACAATCTTAATGTGAGCAAGACAAGATATTATTAATAGACTTAACTAGTTATAGGTAATTGTTAATGTTTTTATATTCTTTAATTACTAACTCGATTTGTTGAGATAGTAGTCTTTATGGGAGCTTTATTTTTGTTATCTTGTTGATGTGTATATGAGTTATTGAAGGATGTGACAATGTAACGTTTTAGTCCGGTGAAGCTGTAAAGACCTTGCCAGGTCAATAGCGTAGTCAGTTCGAGAAAAAAAAAAGACAATGTAACGTGTTGATAGAATCGGGTATTGAATTTTGCTGATTTTTAAGTTTTATTCTAGCAAACAGATTTGAATTATATTTAGTTAAATTATGGATATAAAATAATAAGAATACATGTAGGAGGTAGAGCCCCGCTGAAGCTATTTTTGGTTTCAGCATGAATGGGTCGGCTCCTCCAGGGTAGTACCACCCCTTTCACAGATAACCAACGTGAAATAACAGTGCTTGCATTGTTGTGTTTCGTTCGGTCAGTAAGAGAGCCGGAGGCCCACGTCCCTTCCTCTTTCCTGCTTTCCCTTTCCTTGCCCTCCCCTTCTCCCATATACAGGCTGGCAACGCACTTGCGACGTCCCTGATGTCGCTAGTGTCTATGAACGGTGGTGATCACTTAACATCACGTGACCCACCAGTTCGTTTACCTCCTTTAATATAAAAAAAAAAACATTAGGGTAAGATACTCGTGGTTCTTTTGCGGCGTATTTTTATAATTTGTCAGTGTGAAGCGGTTGGAAGGGCAAATGAAACTATTGCGTAAATTTTCCTTAATGCTTTATTTAACTTTTTTTGACCCCGTTGTGTAAAAGGGGAGTTAATATTTGTATATTATATGTGTATTCTTTTTTCACGTTTGTAGAGTAAATAGCTTACAACAATGATTCTTAGGAGGACTGATATAGACAATATTATGTATTATATCTGTGATCTGATAAAGAGATTTTATAATCGTATTTTTATTTAATAATAACTAGCTGATTGCCGCGACTTTGTCTGCTTTGTTTATTATCTCAATAGTATTTAATATGTATAATAATAGTTTATCGCCAACAGACAGGAGGAGGAGGACTTTGTTTTATAATACGTAATTATATTACATTTCACGCGAAGCATACAATGAAAAAAGGTGAGGTTCTGAAATTTGTTTATGATGTTAAGATGTTCAGTCCAATTAGACTTGTAACAGGCATGAATGTGAATATACACAATTTTTTTTCTATCACATCTATTTGTCAAGTATAGGTTTCTAAAGAACGGTGATATTTGAAATTTGCATTTATCGAAAGTAGTTTTCGATAACATAATTTTGGTAGTTTTATTTTTTTAATTAACAATAATATGGTAAAAGCAGCATCATATAGAAAATTAATTGCTATTTTTAAAAATAAAATGAACCCCAAAAAATGAAACCAGAAAACCGGAAGTCAAATCATCTAAATGAAAATTTAGTTATTTGGCCAATAGATTTTTTTATTTACTTTTATATCAAAACGTAATACAAAATACACATAAAATAAACTACAGCTTTTGAGATATGAACTGTACCGGTTCAGGGGATATAAAGATTAATGTACACACATGTCGCACTGCGCTGAGATCAAACGCTTGCCTAAATACGTTCAGTTGCCACATATCGCTTTAAAGTACTTCTATATTAATATGTATCTTCCTGTTTAGGCGTATTAAGCTATAACAATGATTAGGGAAAATATAAGTATCCATGTGAGTAGAGATATTAGCAGAAATTACAGTTAACATATCAAGGTATTCAAGTGGCCTAGGATCGTGTCGGCTTTGGTCTAAATTCTAACAGTGTGCATTTTAAACGTATACTTACTATTTAGGTAAACATTTAGGTACTTGATCTCGGTGGCCCATGGGATAGGAACTTCGTATAGCCCGTGGGGCATGGATGGTTCATCATGGTTTATGAACAAGCTTGAGTTTGATCGGCCATCTACACGAACGGCTCATTGGGAGCGGACTCTGGGTTTCATTCTTCGCTCATCAGAATGCGTCGATGACTGTATCATCTCCTAATTAAAATTTTCTAATTTTACGGATTTTTCTCGGTATAAGGAAAGTGTCCAAAACATACCTATAGTAACGTGGGTTCATAATGTTCATACTAAAACAAATTAAACACATTACAGTGTCTTACACTGAAATACGTAATGTAATTTCGTTTCTTAAATTGTTTAGAACATAGTGATTGCGGTGTTTCTGAATTATATCGACGATATAAATCGATATAAATTTTTACAATCAAATACTCAGTCTTTTGGCATATTATAAATAACTAGCTGTGCCTGCGACTTCGTCCGTGTGGAACTTCATGTAAAAAACAGTAATTAATAAAGTCATCTGACTGTATTAAGTTCATTTACTTATCTACTTTTCTCTCATAATTACGCCGCATCTTCATTAAAATTACAATAACTTTTGATATAGCTGACCGAAAGCATTGAAACTAATAATAAGTTATTCTTGAGAATATGTATTATTTTCTTGGTGAGGTTTAATTGTAAGCCCAGTACTTTAGCAGTGATGCGTGTTCAAACAACCAGACATTTATAAAAATGTATAATAACGGGTTACTCGTATAATGAGCAATAACGAGGATATTGAAATCATCACTTAAAACTATTTTTGTTTTCAATATATTACTTCTACCTATTATAACGTATTTGATTATTGATGATAAAAAGCATTATTTTTCTCATTTCAATTGTGTTCTTAATTTGCATCTATCCACTGTTTAAACTATCGATACACATCTGGGTAACGTCACTGGGTTGCGAATTGACAACCGACGCGCGCTGGCTGCAAGTACAGAGTCGCTAGGCGCGCCGTCACACGCAGTCTTGCCCACAGAGCACCTTATATTAAGGCTGGTCCGAGCCTACCGTAATGTGTACAGTGTTATTGCGCTGTTTCCGTTTACTAAAAACCTTTTAGTACACTAAAGAAAAATAATCTTAAAGATCTTAAATTTTACCTATTAACAATTTATATTTTTAAACCAGTGCGTAACATTGTTGTTTATATGATATGTTTACAATATGTATATTTAACGGAAATTAATGTTGATTATTCCTCTCAATTAGTTAAATAGGGTTCACTAAGGGAACATTACTTTGTTGGATTATTATTCTGTTATCAAAATGACAGAACCCTTAGGTAAGTTTTTAATTGATTGCAAAAAAAGAGAAAGTTTATTATGTTCTGCTGTACCTATGTATTTCTTAAAATCGATATTAATTTTAGTCAAATGTGAACCAATTTTATTGATTTTAGTGAATCTTTCTTATAGAAATTAGTTTTACTGTTCCCATTTAAATATGAAGAAAATATTCACCATCATCGCTTATATGAACTTCAGTCACTTGTCATCAGATAATAAAAATAAAATATACGATGCTTCAAACTTGATTTGATGATGGAAATGGAACGCCCTAGCAGCTTGTAATAACTACCTGGACGACGAAGCCGGGCTCGGTTCTTTAAAAATGTTTTTAAATTTATACTTCTTTTGGCGCGTTAGGGAAAAATTATAAGAGTAACGAAAAACCGTCATCCTGTAGTTAGCTATAGTTGGTAGTTATTTTATACACTTTTTCCCTCCTTAACATACCGCTCGAGGGCAATTAGTTGCGCGTCCGCACCGCTATTGAACACACGAGTCATCGTCGATTAACGTACGCGCCGGAATGGATTTTATATGCACTATATGCAATGCAGTTGTGTTAGTGTAAGTTTGAGTGTTTAGTGTGTGCCGCAAGAAAACCGGGAACGCTGTCTTGGTTAAAGAGTTTCTCCACCCAAGCAGTGCTGAGACCGGCGACTGGACTTGCCAACTAAGTGTGTATGTTTCCGTTACTAAGCTCAATCGATTAATTACCTTGGGATCCTGCGATTGAGCATATATCCGGCAATACTCTTGCCCTCGCTAGCAACAAAGAAAATGTACAGTTCACATCTTTCCGTGGAAAAACCCGCATTAATGGAGGTGAAGGGAGTCAAAGCGTTGACCAAGCTTTGACGGCCTATTACCACCAATAGTCAACATTTTGTTTCTTTGTATTAAAGCTTTCAATCTATTAAATATCTTTTTTCTATTATTAGTGTAGTTTTTTCCACAAACGTAGAATAAGGCGAAAGATAAAATTTTTGAAAAGATTTTTATCTTGGTAAGCCAAAAAAGTATGACTTCTAACGTATAAGTACACACACACTTTTTTTGTTTTTTATAAAAAAGCAATTGTTGACAAAATAGACATGAATAAATTGTGACAATTTATTGAAAGCTCAAGGTCACTTAAAGGTCAATGCTCAGAGTTAATCTGCGTATTGAAATCGGCACGAAGCGTGTCCTCAAAAAAAATAAATGATATGTCCCTCAGATTGCTAGATTTTGTTGTTAGTGATGGACAAAACACATTGTTAGTCGAACGGATGTCTGATAGTGCTGTCGGGCGGCAAATGTGTATCCGTTGAAGTAAAACAAGTAATATCCTTCCACGAATGCTCCGGTTTTGTAATGAGTTTCCTGCCAAGTTTCTCCAGGGAACTACAAGTATGGAGTTCTTCACAGGGAAAGTGAATTGGTTATTGAGGGGGGGGACTGTAGTTCGGTGAAGCTGTTAAGACCTTGCTAGGTCAATAGCGTAGTCAGTTCGAAAAAAAAAAAGTTATTGAAGGGTCGGCAAAACGTCTATAGGATGTGGTGACTGCTTAGCATTTTTTTTTATTGTAGCACGGCAAAATGACTGCACTATGCCTGATGGAAAACATAGTGCAATCCAAAAATAATAGCGACCACCGATTGACACACTATCCATCGCCGGTCGCCACTATCATGTCGGCCTGCAAAAAGCTGGATATACACAGGCTGATCCCGAAACGCGACCCGCAGAAGCGAATCACTATTACGGGCTTTTTCGCCATATACATGGTGGTTGCGACTCAGTCGGGCTGTAAAACCCTACCACCCCGCTTTCGACATTGCCTCGTCCGTTATTTAGCAGGGTGCACCGCGTGCAGGTGAGGTTGGCTTGGGTGTCTCAAGTCTTATGATGTTATTTGACACCCCTTACACCCCAACAGGTGAGGTTGGCTTGGGTGTCTCAAGTCTTATGATGTTATTTGACACCCCTTACACCCCAACAGGTAAGGTTGGCTTGGGTGTCTCAAGTCTTATGATGTTATATGACACCCCTTACACCCCAACAGGTGAGGTTGGCTTGGGTGTCTCAAGTCTTATGATGTTATTTGACACCCCTTACACCCCATGTCCCATGCATCAGGTGACCCACATGCTTGTTTGCTATCATTGTAGTATAAAAAATGTAAGAACCACCACGAGTCTTGACGTCTTGACGACCTAATGAAGGTAGAGGACGGATGCGAGAAGCAAAAGAAAAATATAGTAGTCGACATTTGTCAATTGAATAGATGAATGAATGTAATAAACAATTCATTTTTTTCCAGGCCTACAACAGTTAATATCCAGTAAACAACTCATAGTGAAACAAGAGACGACATTTTTCCAAAGCAATAGATACGTGGTCTGTGATTCCAAGAACAAACCGTTCTTGTTTGTCAAAGAAGAAAGAGGTCTTTTATCCTTTGGGAGTGGAAACCAGAGAGCATTCAACATGCGATTACGCGATGAGAATAAAAAAGAGGTTATCATGCTTTATTTACTTCTTAAACTAAATTTGCTTTTTGAATTTAATTTTGTACAGTTAGTGACTTGGTAATCTCATCCAAACCCCAAGCTATTTTACACCAGTCCGTAAAGAATTCTCATTTCACGAAAATCACCCATTAGTTAAGCCTTTATAATGGTAAATTCAAAGTGTGCAGAAGCCACAAGCAAGCGTTTAACAGAACAACGATAGTATTGCCTCTGCCTCCGTTTACGCGATTACTATATCTGTTAATAAGCAAGTCTATAGAAAAGAATGAAAATCTTATAATATTGTTAGTACATGATGCATTACGATGGCGGAAAATAGATATTGTCAGTTTATTTTATTATTTTATAGGTTTTAACGCTCGACTACAATCTCGGGTGATGTTAAATAAGCATGTCGTCTAAGATAGTAACCTTACTAAACTTTTTAGCCTTAGCGATGATATATAATAGCCTAAAGCCTTCCTCGATAAATGAGCTATTTAAAACCGAAAGATTTTCTCAAATCGGACCGGTAGTTCCTGAGATTAGCGCGTTTATAGAAACAAACTCTTCAGCTTTATTTATTAGTATAGATTTGTATACAGAATTTAACGACTAGTAACTCCACCAGAAGCTGTACTCCGGCGAAGCAGTTAAGACCTTGCTACTTTAATAGAGGAGTCAGTGCGAGAAAAAAAAACTTCACCAGAACTTTAGTAACTAAAAATTCTTCAGTAGCTAAAATCTAATGGCACATTATGGTGCATCGTCTATTCAAACCGTGTCTGCAGTAATAAGCAGTAGATTTCTTTTCAATTTGTAATATGTATAATTTCTCGGTTTTCAGATTATTTTCTTACGCAGGCCTCACACTTTTGGCCCGGACAAAATGGAGGTCAGTCTGCGCGGCAGAGTCGTAAGCATGATCCGTCAAAAGTCCACTATGATGACGCCTGTCTTATATATCAACGATGAGGCCGACAGGCCTGTGCTGAGAATCAAAGGACCCATTAGCATCTCAGGCGCATGCAACTTTGACGTAAATATTTATTTTTTTACAAATGAATGGTTTTATATACAGGTCTAATGTTTAGACAGTAGCAATATTCATAGAGAATACTCTGCACTCGATTCTAGTTCTAAATCAATTAAAATTAGTATTTGTTTTGATATTGTTATTTTATATTGTTGATGCTTATATTTTTTTTTTACGCTTCTGAACATCCAGACCACAACCCTTCCGTCCACCTTCCTTCCTTCCTTACAATCACTTTCTCCATCTTTATCGCGAACGGAACGAAACTCAAACCCCTACGCAAAATGACTATTGTCACTGTTAATTATAAACTGTGAATTTTAGTGTTAAAAGCTTATAGACGGTAAAAACACTATAGTGTCGAGTATATATCGGCGCGAGTGAAATGCAGACATCATCCGCATAAAACCGCATCATCCAGGCTGGTGAGTCCGCATTTCCCTTATCTACCACACCCTGAACCAGCACCTATACACTACATATAAGTTAATGTGACCATGAAGGGTCTTATGCTAGAATATGGCGTTTAAACTTTATATAACTTTTGATTTTGAGTAAATTAATTTATGGAATCGCATACTATTCTTTACGCCGTGCATACAGACTATATTACATGACGTCGTTCGTCTGCACCAAATTGGTTATCACTGGTTTCATTTGTATTTTTAAATGCGAAGAAAAATAATAAAACTGATATCCGATTGGAGGCACAACTACCGTTTCCAATCGAGAATCCAAACTATCCACGGACTCACTCAAACATATACCCAGATTATATGTGACTTTTTTTTAAATAAGCCTAGAACCCGTTCTTAGCATCATCTACCAGGTTCAATTAAGGTAAAAACTAACCTACATAAAGCTAAATAAACATCTCTACGACTTACTTTATCATAACAATATTCAACTTGCATTAAAACCTTTTTATACTTCATTGTATTTAAGAAAAATAATGAACACCGCGTCGAAGCATCAAACATCGCGTCGAAGCGTCATTTGTCACTTGTTTGTAACTATTGTCTAAGAGTTAGAAACTGTTTCGATAACGAATTTATATATATTTCCAATATTTTTTTTTTAAATAATCACTGTACTACTCACGACACATTTTGATAATCTATCTATGTTTGTTTGTATTCTAGATTATTATCGTTGTCACACTGAATATTTGGTATTAAATTTATAACGTGTATTTGTCACACTTGATATTGGCGAAATTGCCTACATAGATAAAGGCCATACCATAAAGAATCAATGAAGCCAGTTTTATATATCTTTATATTAATCCGAACAACGTGCCGGCCTTGCATTTATTTATGCATATCGTACCTTTATAGACAAAAATATTGATCTTTAAATAATTCTAGGACGATTTTTTCACTAACTCTAAAACATAATTGAAATGGAATTACTGTTGAAAGATTTTTGTTATTGATGTGTGATTCTGTTATATGCTCGATACTATTTTTTTGGAAATAAAAATAAAAGTTATTTCAAACCATGTTGGAATAGCAGTAATTTTATTAGTATTATATTTAGATATAATTTTTCAGAGAAATAAACGACAAAGAGCCCTACCCTTATTTTTCCCTTTTTGTTAACGTAAGGAAATCCAATATGGATACCCACCCTGCAGGGGGAGAGGGTGGGTTATGTCCGACTCTCACGGACCACGGTTTACCGACAGACCGTGTTTTTGGGGCGGCAAGGGATCGTTCTAGTTAATGAACCTTGTAGAGCCGCCCCAACGGTCCGCCCGGCGGAAGATAACCGCCGGGCTTCTTCCTATAGACAGGCAGATCGGGTACACACCAGCTGCCTCCCCTCGTCCGCCGTACCTGTGCAATGAAGGGATGAGGCCCCGGCTGCGTCTCTTCAGGTCCAGCTACGGTGGCGGGAGGAGTTGGGCAAAGCGCCGCCTCCTCCCGCCTGTCCTCTGTTGGGGGAGAGGGCCACTTAGAGGATCTACCTCACAGGCCCTCTCCGCCGCCTCCTTTTGCGAGATGACCTCCTCGCAATAAAAAAAAAATGGCTGCACGATGAAGATAGCGATATTTGTGGCAGCGTATGTTATCGACGCATATATTTAAGATAGCGTCAGTCTTAAGTCATACGTTCACACGTTTATCGTTGTTCATTGTGCATTTTGAAATCTTAATATCAATAATGTTTAATAAAATGAAATTTATTCTTTGCTATGGAAAAAATAATTGGTAAGAAATTAATTATTTTTATTTATAAAATATATCAGCGGGCATATGATTGTTTATAAAAAAATGTGTCTGACTGTGATAAATTCATGTTTTTAAATGCGTTTAACATTTACTGAAAAACAAATGTTCTTAAACTTATTCATAAATCAAAGTTAATTAAATCAAAATGCGCATTAAAAATACAACGTTAACCGGCTACCAGGTGTCTGAAATTCTGTACTGATAATTTGTGTAGGTGGTAGAGCCACATTGAAGCTATTACTGGTTTCAGCATGAATGGGTTGGCTCGTTCGGGCTAATAACATTCTCTCACAGAAAACCGACGTGAAACAACATTGCTTGTATTGTAGTGATTTGTTCGGTCAGTGAGAGCTACGTAGGCCTACCTCTCTTCTCCCCTTTCCTCCTTTATCTTCCCCCTCCTCCATATACAGGCTAGCAACGTACTTGTGACACTTCTGGTGTTGCTAGTGTCTATAGCCGGTGATGGTCAATTAACATCACGTGACCCACCTGTTCGTTTGCCTCCTTTGATATAAAAATATATATTAAAGAACCAGCTATTCTAAACTTCTTGTTCTTCTAACGTTGCCGGCTCTTGTACTAAGGTGTCGCAAAAAAGTCTATTACGTTAACTACAAATTTTTGTTTTTCGTTATCCTGGAGAATCCCTTGCGCTTTATGGGACAAAGAGTATCCTGGATGTAGCCTTGTAATATCAGTTATCACTGTGTCTAATTTCTTTTAAAATAGCTCAGTACTTTCAGAGTAATACGGGCTTAGATTCTAGACTTTAATCCTAAATCCTGGAGAACTCTTTGCGTTTTATGGGATAATAAGTACATTTGAAGTAATCTCGTTATATTAGGTATCACTATGTCAAGTTTCGTCAAGATTGGTTGAGTACTTTCAGAGTGATGCGTGTGCATAGGGACAGACAGACAGACATACAGAAAGACAGACAGACAGACAAAAATTGTAAAAATATTATTTTTGGCTTCTATATCGATAACATAGTCTACCCTGATTAACATTTCCAAAAAATATTTAATGTACAGATTTCGACTTGTTACAGTTTTATTATAGAATAGGTAGATTGTAAAAATCTACGTTGTTATTTTAAAATAATTGTTCTTTTATAAACTGTTGTATATTATTCTGTTGTTGACTAGTCGTGCTTGTTGAATGGTTTCACTGGTTGAATTAATTTTTCGGAATCCACGTTCATTTACTAATCTACATTAGTGACGTCATCTACTGACAGCAAACGAAAACATGGTGAGGAAATCTGAACCTGCGAAATGTTTTTATAGTACCACGTAAATGTGGGAGAAATATAGAATAGTGGATTGGTCTTAGTCTAAAATCGTCAGTATGTCATGTGCTGGCGAAGTCATTATACCTGAGCATACCTTTCTTCGAGAAGCGGCCTGTGGCCTTACAGTGGACCTTTTATAGGTTGATGTGATGGCGATTCTGAAGTAGATAATAATTATGTAACAAGAGAAGAACAAACACGCGATACGATTTTTGCCTACGTACACGTGGCGTGGCTGACTGGAAACTAGCTTTTTGCGGCTATCGGTGTATTTTGTTATTTCTTTTGACTAAAGAGCGAATTTTGGTACGTTTTAGCACATCCATTAGAGAATTTCCTGCGGAAGGTCAAACCTCTTGATATCTATGATACATTAATGATATATTTAGTCCAAAGTTTTTTCCTATCTAATCGGAATTTGTTCAAGCCACTACGGGTTACGGTTCGAATACACATGAAGTGCTAAAGGAAAAAACTGGTTATAATTTTTCGATCGACTTCTTAACATTAATATTAACGACCTTTTTAATTTTTTCTTGAATTTGGCATACTAAGTAATAAAAATAAGGCTAGAGAGATTTAAAAAAAAATCGGGATGACTTTCAATATGAAAATGTAATGGACATTTTTAATTTTTTTTCGACGATTTAGGATTTTTTTTTAAATTTTGTGCAAGATCTTAATCTTTTTTATTGAGCTGCGCTTTGGATGTAGCTCTGAAAACATGATAAACTAATATATTTATGTAATAGACTCGAAAAAAAATTTTTTTTATCACCCTGATACAAAAAATAGTACGTTGTATCGAGCGAAGCCGGGTTGGGTCGCATTTAATATTTTACTTGATAAATAAATATGTAGTCCGTATACTTCGCAGTTACAGGCAGCGGACAAAAAGAGTATCGGAGTGATTCAAAAACAATGGGGAGGGTTCATGAGAGAGATGTTCACCAACAGCGATCAGTTCTACGTAAAGTTTCCCATCGATCTGGACGTACGCCTAAAAGCCGCTGTACTCGGAGCTGTCTTCCTTATTGTGAGTCTGTACTTATTTAATCTTTTATAATCTAACACGCGGTAAGTCGATTTTATTTCAGAGATTATGGGGAAATCCCTTCGGATGCCCACACTTGCCGGGCAGCTAGGATGGGGTATGTCCGACTTGCACGGACTAAAACCCCATGGTGCCTCCTTACACCTGTTGGCCGGGGAGCAGGAACTGCCTACGGCACTACCTCTGCTCACCCGGCAAGTATCGACCCCTCATAAGGGGCCCCTTTTGCGGCCTGAGGGGTCAAGGTGGAAATAACCCTCAGGTAG